>CM057169.1:306886-452201 GCA_029962745.1 Echinometra lucunter | reverse complement strand
AAAAAGTCAACTTTATTTGGGTAAGTCAAACAAATATGTTCTCGATTAAGATTCTTTTATTTAAAATCCAATAGGATACAGAGACATGGAGCTGTTCATGTGAAATTCAGGGGAAATTATTAGGTCACGCTTCAGATAGCACACCATAAATGCAAAATGGCCACGTTTTAAAGTTCAAGAGCCCAATGTCATAACTTTGATTCAATTGATTCAATGAAATCGGAACAAAATTCAATTTTTAAGCAAAAGAAGGCATTCAACATTCGTTTCATGAACTTCCTAACATACCAAATGACATTTACGCCAAATTCCAAGTTGAGTGAAGACGGTTTTAAAATGACAAAACTGCAGTTTTGACATCATTCTTTGCCGTGGTAGATTTGATCTAATGCGATTTCTTGGACTTTTGCAAACGATACCAGTCATTCCACGGTTAAATGAACGCATAATTAAAAACAAAATATACCAAGTTAAATTACAAAGTAAATATTACTTTAATTTTGTGCACTTAAAATAATCTGAATAACATTTTTACAATACAAATTGTATCAATGATCCGATGTCATTCAAAATTCACGTGGGGATGGAAAGCCTTTTTCGCGAATGGTCTGAAATTTGATTGATTACTTTGAATAACTATCACAAGTTTTCTTCTAGAATTCGTCGGATTCTTTTTTTTTTGGGGGGGGGGGGTAAAAATCCCGATGTGTTACGCTTCAGTGAGCACTGATATTTAATTTGGCATCATGCAGTTAAGTGCTTGTTGGTGACCTCCTGAAGATATGTGTAAAATTTCATACGATAACTCGCAGTAGAACAAACAAAAATCATCGATGAAAAAAATGCCAAATTTCACTTTTCTCATTCATTACTGAAAGTTAGTTATTTTATCTGAATGCTAAGAAAGTTAGTGTATACTTGTTAGTAAGCAACCAGGGGACCGACGGATGAAAGTCCCCACCAAAGGACTTGGTAATGAGGATTAATACCTTACTAAAGGGCATTAGCGCATCAACTTGATTTCGAACCCGGGGAGTCCTGGTTACGAGACCACTTCGGGGCCGCAGGGGGGGGGGGGAGGGTGGAATAACATAAAAGCACATATACGTTCGTATTACATTATTATTGTATCATTTTTGTAAGCCAGATAGGGGTCTATACAATACAAGCTTTGCTTCTTTAAATAGACTCCTCCACTGATTTATTCTTCTTAATTTAATTTAAATTAATACTTACACACATTAAAATGTATTATTTTTTCATATGCAAATTTATTTTAATATTGTTATTCCAAGAATAAGTATATGTATGTTTATTTAATTGTGTTACTTGCATTATGTGGAAATAAAAGAAACTTCAAACTTCAAACTTCACTGCTCTAGCACTGAGCCACAGCGCTTCCTCAGTATATGCTCTGATAGTCAGGAGGCCAGAAGGTCTCATGCCGTACCAGTAATCTCCTATACCCCAGTCTGTTCTGAAAGTTTTAAGATGTGTTGCTTTGAAGACAGTATAGAGGTAGGGAGGAAAAGAAACTAGGAGAAATCAAGAAAAGAACAGAAAATGGAAAAGAAGAAAGAAAAGAAAAAAGAGAAATGGGGAAAAAAGGAAGAAATAGAAGATGATGACAGGTAAGGTGAACCAGATGGAGGGAGAGAGAGAAAAATGAAACACAAACGAAGAAAGAGAGGGAGACAAAGAAAATAAAAGAAGCAAGTAGCTTTCTTATTGTCTGTCTGATTTCTCTCGGGCTTTCATTGTTTTTGTTTTTTTTTCTGTTTTTCAGACAGGCTAACTCGTTCCAAGGGCTTCTTACATGTAGAATAATGTATTTTCATTTTCCTGTCTCATATTTTTCTAACATTTTGAATGTACATGTATGAATGAATGCCTTTAATAAATACCTCATATTGGGGTTGAGAAAAAAAGGGAGCAAGTAGAGCGATACACAACGGGCACAGAATATTTCTTTATCTGTACTATACTTTGATTTCAGTGTTACGTCAGTACCCTTTAGCGCTTCGCGCTAGAGTATATTGCATTGCTATGATGGATACTTCCAAATAAATTTCACCATTTCCTGATGAACCGCTATTGGCGAAAACTCAATCCATTATCTCTCTCGGAATTTGTGATTTATTTTCTATGATTTTGAATTTCGAAACAGAAGTCTCATTTTACTATGTATACATTTCAAATCAGATTGCCCCTAGTTTTCTCAACATCAATAGCATTATATATTTCTAGATTTCTTGTTTGATATCATATTCAGTTATCAATTATGACACATTCATCGTACAAAAAAAATAGGTTTCATCCTGGTCTAACTCAATAAATTTCCATTACGTCTATTATGTACCACTTCAGATATTCAACAATCCACTTTATTCTTCAACGAACCACTTCGAACTGAACAATAATTCCTCAAGACATATTTTCTTTTTTTAATTGACACCTGTATTTTGTTTCAGGATGCATGAACTTGACAAATCTGGCTATTAAGGTTAAGTGGCTCTTGTGTCGAAAGGCGATCTGCAAAACCTTGGATTTTTTAAATCTTCAGATAATAAGGAATGTCTAATCTGGAAAAGAATCAATCAAGACCCTGAAAGAGGGCAAGTGGGTCTCTCAAACACTGGATTCATTACATTGAGCTAGAAATTGAACCGCTGTTAACTATAGTGATAACAGTTGTTGTTGTTTGTTCGGGGGGGGGGGGGGGTTGGCATACGATTCGTGTGCCGAATATTGACGCCATCTACGTACGCGTTTCTTTAAATAGTGATAACAAGTTTCCTAATGTAAATATATCGTAACAGTAATATTGACCCCTACGCGGCCATATTAAATATGCATCTCCTATTCTCCCCTCCTCTCTCCGTGTGTGTATGTGTATTTATGTTTCGAAGAACTTAATATTTTATACAATTCTTCGAAACATCAAATTTTTTTTCTTACAGTTGGAAGTACCAACATTAGACATCTAAAATATGAGAATGAAAAAAAATTCTTGCATGAGTAGCAATTTTTCCAGAATTCCTTATATTTTTTATCAGTGATTTCCAATGTTGCGAAAGAAAATCATTTCTAAAAGACGCTAAATCCTAGTGTGTATCCAAAAGGAGCTACATCCACAAATGAAAAATGTAGAAAAAATCTAGAAAAATTTCTACTCAAGCAGGAATTCTTTCGTTAAATGACTAATGTGGATTCTGGCAACTGTGAAAAGTTTTGATGTTTCGAAGAAGGAAAATGATTTATAAACGAATTTGGATTTAACGCCTTCTGGAAAAAAAAAAAATTTTTTTACCCATTTTTTCTACTTTCATGAAACACTTTGATATTCAAATTAGTCATATTGAAGCGCATATGGAATAAACATCAAATCGTGCTAAATCCTAAGTAGTTTAGGTTTAAAATGGATTTAACGCCTTTTGGAAATATATGTTGTGTCAAATACATTTTCCCATATTAGTATATCTTGACCAAGGAGATAAGCTGCACATTCAATGGAGAAAATATGAAATTTTGTGAGAATTGTCCTTCTAAACCTGCCACTTTGAAGCAACATTGCCAATTTGAGGATCGCCATATAGAAAGTAAACTGAGACTTTTTAAACTTTCACTCTCATTTCGTAATCGTTATTGATGGAACTTTGTTGTTTATTATTGTTTCCCTCTATCCTCTCTCTTCATTAAAATTGATTTTCCCCAGGGTTTCATTCTCCTTTAAAAAACAGACCACCTGTTTCGTATTTTAGTACTGTTCTTACTGTTATCATTATCATCATCATCATTATCAACATCATCATCATCATCATTATGATTATCATTCTCGTAGCTAAATTCACATCCAGTGATGGTTTGTTCACAAAGACAGTGGATGTGAACGACACTGGAGTGGCGATTAGCATGACAGCTCGTTCGCCCGCCAACTTCCAAGGCAACGTTATCCAATGGAGAAAGAATGGAGGAAGATCGATATCGGCTTACGACGGTATGGCACGGATAACCTTCCCCAATCCGATCCGGATATCTGATGAAGGGATCTATGAGATTAACTATGGCTATGAGAGGGATCACGCTTTGGGAGCACTCTACAGGCTCATTGTCAGAGGTATGACAATTACGTAACACTAGACAGAAACACTGAATATAATAAATTATTATTACTATTATTATCTTTATTATCACCATCATTGTTATTATTATTTTGTTTGGCGTCACCTGTGCCTAGGAGGCGAAAAGCGAACTGACTCACTGTAGCCTTTGGGGTCTCTCCCCCCCCCCCCCCCCGATATATTGATTGCGGGTGTGCAGGTGCACTACTACACAGGGGTTTCCCCCTACTCTTATAAGATTAGTGCAATTGTTTCTTAACGTGCATATGTGGCGACTCTCCTCTACACGGGGCCTCAATTTAACTTCCTATCTGAGGGACGGAATGTTTTCCACTGTAGCATAGCCTGCGTCTATGAGACAGGGGAGGGGCACGATAACACACAACGCATGCTTCAGTCATCCGGCTGGGTTGGACTTGAACCCACGATCTTTGGTTCGACAGGCAGACGCTCCTACCGACCGAGCCAACTCGCTCCCTAAACTGAGTATAATGAGTTTGTTATCATCGTCGTCGTCGTCGTCGTCATTGTTGTTGTTGTTGTTGTTGTGGTTGATCTTCTTCCTTTTTCTTTCTTACTGCTTTGGGATTATATCAATAACAAATGGTATTTTAATGGATATCAATAAAGTCTTCTTTTTTTAATGTTTACATTAGGTAAAATCTACCCAGGACCTCATAAGGAGCTGCTATTGATCGTTAATAATAATTGTTTTAAAATGAGCAAATTGATTTTCAGCCAATGCGGATGAGGTATTTTGGACTTGGGTGGAACATAATTGTGGGAGAGGATGCATTTTAAACGTATTTTTCATTCAAGATGGGCCAGCCCACCCATCATCTAAACACAAATAATGCAGTGCAGGAAACATTGATTTGTTATAAGTTTAAAATGTTGAATTAATCTTTGTATAACCATTAATACTCTATGTTTTTTGTTTAGAATGTCCAAATGGAAAATGGGGTCCTCCTGGCTGCCAGGGAATATGTAATAACTGCTACAACGGCGGAATCTGTGATGACAAGTCTGGGCTATGTATTTGTCCAAACAACTTTAAAGGACCAAATTGTCTAGACAGTGAGTATAGATGACGAGAGACGTATTCAAAATAAGCTTAGGTGTGCCTCTGCTTATCACATTCGTGACAGAGGTCCACATTTTGTGGTCTGGCCTAATATCTTTTGATGCAAAGCCCTAAAAATCATACCAAATACATGAGCAGAAAGAGTAAAAAAATTCTACACAAACTGTGCCCATTTTGGTTGCGTCAATATTCGTTGTTTGATGCTGAAAATTTTTAAAAGGAAAATAAGCATTTAAATCCTTAAATTGGCAATGTGATAGAAGGTTTAAAATCACCGTTTTCTTCTGCAAATTTGCAACTTTTTGACTACTCATCATAATTTCTGTCAATTTATATTCATTTCAGATACATGACGTTTTATAAGAAAAATGTAGCAATAAAATAAGAATGTTGGTGTTGCCAATTTGAAGAATGAAAGCTGATCAAATTAGGCTTTAAATAATTCCTGTCACGAATGGGTTAAAGGATATAAATGACCGAGAAATATTTTGCTTCGTATAAGAGGGGTTCCATGTCGCTATATAGGCCTAAACAAGATTCTGAATAGGGGCTTCATATTATAAATCAATTTGTAAAGACGGGTTTGCCGTTTAAATCATTTCTCTATTACAAGAAAAAGCGAAATAAGAATATACATTCCTTCACGACAGAAAGGCAATGGAAAACTCAGGTCAATGAACATTTAGCAGGTTTGTTAGAAACTTGAAAACACTAAAAGGAGAGAATGATATTGACGTAATAACATGAAGGAACATGTACTGTATAATGGCAAGGAAATGCAACGAGAAACCAAAATGGTTTAAAGAAAGTTGTTTTTCGTTTTTCATAATGATTTTGTACTCTACCACAGGTTTGGTATTTAGGATGACAAATATCCCTTTTCCTTTATCCTTTTTGTTTGTTTAGGGAGTTGTTTTGTTTTTGTTTTGTTTGTTTGTTTGTTTGTTTGTTTACGAGGTGGGTGTAGTGTCGGGTTAAATGAAAATTATTCCTTTATAAATTGTGAAAATTGTATTGCTTTCTCACAAGGTGTAAAATGATATTGTCAGGATCATGTAAGCAAATATTTGGCTTACCTTCAGCTGTTCGAAACAACTTCCAAGGCAGCTTCCACTTAATCAGTTTTTGTATTTTGGTACTATATAGTTATTAGACGAAATAGCTGAATTCTTTTTTCCAACAGTCCAAGGACAGTCAAAGACTGGAACAAATTACCACTTTTATAGTGACATCCAGATCTTCTCTGAGGGGCTTCGAAAATGCCCCTCAGAGTAACGTCTTAACCCCATATGGAGTTCTTAACTCTGCTGCCATGTATACCATCAAGATCAAGTTCAAGTCATAAAACGTCCTTATAACAAACCCTATTTAAGCGTCCGGGGTCATGACCGCTGCCCCCTGTGGCTACGTGCAGGATAACAAGTTTGAACATAGCTTTTCTTTTTTATTTGGGGTTGTAACTTGTAAGCTTAAGTCTATGAATAAGCCCGCGATTCGCGTCTTCGTTACGAATTAGATGAAGTTAGTTCTGATTGGGCTGCCTATTAAAAAGTTCTGGCTGATGAAGACGCATCCTTTGATTGCATGCATCAATTCATATTGAGTACCTATGTTTAATGTAGCAGTGTGAACGCATCTGTTAATTTCTTAAGTTTGTAGACGTGATGGCGGGAATCGGTTTGGCCTGAACTGCGAGTATAGATGTACATATAACAATGATGACAATCCCACAGCCTGTAAGAAGTTGCTCTTCTGCCTACCTGATCCTTATGGATGTTCTTGCGATGTTGGTGTCAAGGGTCACGCTTGTAACGAAGGTATGTATGGCTTCTTCATCTTAAAATTATAGGTATTTTGTCTATATTTATCAAGCTATCAATGGCCGCAATTTTCGTAAAGCTGTAGTAACCCTTGGCAGGAATTAAATCCGGATTGTGTCGTCTAAGCTATTTTGTACCATGCGTTAAAGACCGCATACAAGATTGTAGGTTACTAGTCTATGTCGTGGTTGCATTTAGTTGATAGCCTCAAAGTCTTTAATGTGACCGAATTACATGGTAAAATCATTTATTTGATGTCAATTTATGACTCCATACTGACATAATAGAGTACTGTACATACAAAGTACTGGACACTAAATTTCCAAATACCTTGGGACTCGCCCTTGAACGCCAACCAAGACATGTCGTCTTTTACTTCCTTTCTGATAGCTTGTGCCGGCAATGAGTACGGACCCGGTTGTTCACGGACATGTCATTGTGCTGGAGGATCTTGTGATAGATATTCTGGAGTGTGTACACGTGGATGTAAGGCAGGCTGGTCCGGGGACAACTGTCAAAGTAAGTGAAAACAGATGGATCAAGAATTTTCCCCCTTTAAAAATTACCATATTACCCATGTTACAAACACAGTGATTTGATGCGTTCAATACAGTGGTGTTGCAACAAATGTCCATTAGTTGTTGTACCATGGTGCCGTGATACTTTTTAACAAAGTCCTTTGGACCCCATTGCATAACCATTGATGGCAACTTTGCCATCAGTGGTAACTTCTATGGAACCTTGAATTTGATTGGCTATTGAGAAGTGTTACCATGGTTAGTTACCATTTATGGAAGAGTTACCGTTAATGATAAGTTTTATGCAACGGTACTCAGGTCTACAGATATGGTATTGTCAGGGGATGATATTCTCTGCCGGCGGCATAAAGGGTGGCGCTTGTCCAGTATATGTCAGAGATTACTTCACCTGAATGCCTTTCCCCTTTGTTGATGAATAGGTCGTATGATGCGCTCCAAAACCTTAAATATTTGTAATATTATCATTTTGTTTCAACTAGGAGAAATTAAGGCTTCTTTGTTTCTTATTTGACGTGAAAATGTCGATTTTTATTCTTATTGGGTGTTTGGTTTTGCTCATTTCGTAAAGGAAGCAAGTTGCAACACTGCAAAACTTTGCAGTTGCCTTTGCGATTGATCGATAATGATTAATATCCAATGAGATGATTCCTCGATTCGTCGCAATATACCTCACTTTAACCGTTGGCTACTGGAGCCGGGCGACCCTTGTCATGCTTGTATTGACAGGTTCATGGAGCGAAGCATTGACCAGACCTTCAAGATCATAGCTAGTCTCTGTCTAGTCTAGTTCTGGACGTATTTATTTATCTCTCTCCACATATCTCTGTGCGTACAGTGCGAAGGCCACTGATTGACTCTCCCCGCAACTTCACCTTCCTCGAAAAATTAGGGAAAGTGAATGACAAGGGCTCTAGTGAATGAGTGGACGTCGCGCCATCAACGATGATTCGCATAAGGATTTGGTATGGTATATGATTATGTGCTTGCACGGGTCAGGAAAAAATAACTACATACGTCCAGATCTAGACTAGTCTCCGTCAGGTAATCCATCATTAAACATGATAAATATCTTGAATATCCTGCTATTCGAATTTTTTCGGTTCACTTTACCACAATATCTTGCAAGTTCTTTACTTTGTTCGAACTGTATATTTGGAGGGTAATTTAGCTGAAGTTCATGTGTCCTAATCTCATTTCTTTGTTTATTTTGTTTCTTTTCACGTTTTCAATACAGTTCCAGCAACCTGTCGTACTGGTTACTATGGGTCTCAGTGTACAGAGAAATGCCACTGCTTGAATGATGTACCGTGTAATAAACGGACAGGAGAGTGCCCCCAGAGAAGGTGCGCCGCAGGATACGCAGTGCGTAGTGGACAGAACACTTGTCAAGGTAATTAATCAATGAATTAAAGAATGATAATGATAATGGTAATAATAAAAAATTATAGTAATAATAATATTTTTTAAAATGTTGAACGGCTAAAATACCAAGACCAGAGAGTAGAAACAGAGAGAATGTGGCCCGTCAAGGTAGAGGTGACCCCAGTAATCATCGGACACACAGGCATGGTGAAGAAGGGTATCGAAGCTCTCATCCACAAGATCTCCTCGAATCTTCAAGTCTACGATCTACAGAAGGCAGCTGTACTGGAAACAACGAGGCTCCTTAGGAAGACTCTTGGAATGTAAAATAATAGGCCAGTACTTAGTATAATAGTTGCCCTTGATTGAACTTCGTGCTTTTTTTCAAAGCAAAGCCTTGCAAGTATACGGACTAGATCCTGTTTTCGGAATAATGATAATGATAATAATAATAATAATAATAATAATAATGATTATAATAATAATAATAATAATAATAATAATAATAATAATAATAATAATGATGATGATAATGATAATAAAAATAATAATAATAATAATAATAATAACAATAACAATAAAAATAGTTATAGAGATATCAATTTTGTTCACCAAGGAAAGCCTCATCAGCTTGGGGCTGTCCTTCCTGATGGCCATGCAATTATCATTACGTCAGCAATTACCAGCTCCCCATTTACTTCTGAGTCGAGAGGAGCAATATGGGCAAAACATCTTTTCCAAAGATGTAAGCACCATGTAAGGATCGAACCCAGGACCTCTCGTACAATAGCCTTCACCAATAGTGCTCCCACGGTGCCAGAGTAAAACGCACAGGAAAGCACAGGCAATAGTGCAATCCCTACCCTAGAGTTTAGCGAGTGCATTTCAGACTGAGCACAATTCGTTGCTTCACTCTCTAAACTTTTTCGACCTCAGTCAGGGACAACTCCAAAATTCGATCAAAATTATTGCTCTAATAGATTTGAAAATCCATCTTATTGATTAAATTTTTTGATATATTTTGGAGTTGGCCCTAATTACAATCGACTTAGATTGTAGTCAGTAATCTAAGAAATTTAGCCGCTTTGTTCATGTTGTTGAAATTAGCCAAGCACACAACAAAAAGAAAATGCGTCAACTTATACCCAATAAGAACCAAGATGGCTGAAATTTTTGCTTAGATCTGCGGGAACAGAGCAGTGCATGGCATAGTTACTGCCCCTCCCCCTTCCTCCTTCCTTGAGTGGGGCAAAAGGTAGAGTTTGATAAAGAGTCTTTAAAAAAAAAAGATTTTATTATTATTACTTGCTTAAATGTAAAATCTTGTCCTCTTTTACTTTCTTTTATTTAACCTTAAATAGGAAAATGAATCATGGCGATCATGCATTATGTTTTGGAAACCCCTTACCATAGATGTGCTTGTATCCTGATCCATCGAATACTTTCATCTTATTATTTTTAATTGCAGTTCTTTCAAGGGCCTATCACATTTCGGAAATAGTGTTTGTAGCGTACTTACCCACCAAACAAGGTGCTCAAGGTGCTTTTAATTGTTTCATTCCCCGGAAGACCTTTTGCAATCAGGGACATACATAATATTCTTCATGTTCAACTTTGTTTTAATGATTTTTGATTGTGTAAACTTATTCATTTGAAATATGCATATGGAATAATGATTGATTAATCTGAATTAATGATTTTCTTTGTTTTGTTTTGTACTTGCATCTGTAATCCATTTGCAAATAATGATTAATTTCCTTGTAATTAATTATTCCTTGTAAGTAATTATTTGATCATATCTCCATGTACCAGACAAGTTTTCTATCTATCTCTCAATATATTTTCTTAAGCGCATAGGGACTTTCTTTTGTATATAAGTATCGTTCATTATTATTATTATCATCATTATTATTATCATTATTTTTATTATTATTATTATTATTATTATTATTATTATTATCATCATCATCATTATTATTGTTATTATTATTATTATCACATACTCTTCTTGTTTTATATTCCAAAAGTGACAGTGTTTAGGTGACGATTGCTCTCGAATTGCTCTTATTTCTGCGTATAAGACATGCAAGATGAGAAGTAGTTCTTTCCTAATCAGTCATCAACCTTGTTCCGCTCTTATGGTCTTTCTTGCATGATTATGGGCAGAAATCTGTCTTTAAAGCCTGAGGGAGGACACATCTAATATTCTCCGGCCAACCAAAGAACGTGAAAAAAGAGGCTTGTCCTTTTTCGGATGCCTCTTATTATCATGAATAGTAATAATGATGATAATAGTCATGATAATGACAATGCTGATGATGATGATGATGATGATGATAATAATAATAATAATAATAATAATAATAATAATAATAATAATAATAATAATAATGATAACAATGATAATAGAATAATGATAATGATTATGATTAGATATTAATAACAATCTATATTATCATCATTATCATTATAATAGTAATAACAATAATGTGGTATGTGAATACTTTGACACTGACATTTCTTTTTGTTTTTGTTTTGCAGAATGTCTGCGAGGTTTCTTTGGTTTAGACTGTCTTCAGTCATGTCACTGTGCTGCGCATGCGTGTGATAGAGTGACGGGTTCATGTAAGGGACAGTGTATTGATAACTGGATTGAACCAGATTGTCGATTTGGTAAGTGAAATATGTAGTAATCCCAAACGAAAGACACGACAGTAACTTGAAAATAAAGATGACAGAAAAACGTAACTTTAATGAAGGGTACATGTTTCGAAGTTGGCGCACTTAGTTCATCTTCGGCCCGAGTATAAGTTGAATCTGATTGAATATCTCAGACTGATGATGAAGTGCGCCAACTTCTAATCATGTGACATTCATTAAACAGTTATGTGTTTGTTTTTGTTGGGTTTTGTGTGTGTGTGTGAGCGCGCGTGTGTGTGTGTGTGTCATTATTTTCAAAAATATGCAGTGAGGCACAACCATGGTTATAGTGTGTGTGCAATATTCTGAACATTATTCTTCGCTACCGATGAGAAAACGATACCTTTTTTATTTCATAATTTGATAACTTAATAACGAGATACAGAAAACTTTCATCGGTTGAGGGTAATCATATTGAGTAATTTAAGCTTCTACCAAGCTTAAATTTTGTAGGCAAGCTTTCATCCACTCCTGTGTACTTTCTCAAGCCAAGTGATCAGTCACACTGTTTCTAGTTGCTGGCTGCTGTCTTGCGATCACTAGACCGAAGATAGGTGGCAGTGAATATCCAGAATCTCTATTCAGTGTAGGATTTATCCTCTTTATCCATATAGACCCTCAAAGTCAATGATAAAGTGCAGTTTTCACGGGGAACGCGAATGATTTGCGAAGGATGCGAATGGCAAAAAATGGCAAAGTCCAACATTCGCATTTCATGCTCCAAAAGTTCGTTCGCCGAGCATGCGCAGGGGTTCGGAAGCGTTGCCAATTGTTCGTTTTTAGTTCGGAAGAATTTCAAAAAAGTTTGAAATTTTTGCTAACGGTTCCCGCATCCCTCGAAAAATAACTTCTGAACCTTTGGCGAATTTTCGAAGCATACAATTTTTTTTCGATATTCGCATCCTTCGCAAAACGTTCGCGTGCCTATGAAAACCGCACTTAAGAGGATCATCCCATTCATTGTTATGTCCTGTGTTGAGAGCGTGTTCAGCTACAGCTGAATGGGATGGATTGTTTAATCTGGGGGCTCGTTTGTGCTCATTTAGTCGATCATGGAGAGTTCTGCCTGTTTCCCCAACATAACAACTGGAACAATCTGGGCAAGTAATCTTGTACACAACACCTGTCCTTTGAGAAATTCCTTGAGAAAGTCCACAGGAGTAGACGAAAGCTTGCCTACAAAACGTAAGGTTGGTAGAAGCTTAAACTACTAGAGTATAATAACGAGATGTCTATTTGATGCCAAATTGCATCTGAGGAAAATTAAGATACACAAATAATTGAGTGATATCAAATAAACTAAAAATTGTGTAGCTATCAAAATCGGGTGGGGAAAACTCTTAGTCAAAGGAAACTTTGGTGTTCCCTTTCCGGGGAACGTCTGACATCTCCCTCTTCGATAAAACGTTTTAAAGTTTCTATGTTTTTTAATTAGTCGGCTTGCCACTTTGGTGCGTGGATTTAAAGGGGAAATTTGAATCCATTTTTAAGGGAGTCTGTTTTATACGTACAGGATAATATATATATGTTTCTTTTTTATTTCAAATTGCAGTTTCTACTAAGAATACATGATATTGTTCTGAACAGGAATTTCAAGACTGGTTCATGTCAGGGTGAATCCTTACCAACCCAGCAGTTTCACATGCTATGTCAAGGGTAACCCTCCTCCTGACACGACATTAGTTCGTCTCTATCGGATCACTGACGGAACAGATGGCAATGATAAAAACTATAACACCAGTGGAATCTATTTTACTTCGACCAATGTTTCTCGTTCAGAACGTGTTGTGGTCTTCGCTGTTGAGAGATTGTATCCGGATGAATATGTCTGCAGACTTTCGAACGGTGATGGAGCTCAACTAAGTGTCAAAAATCCTACATTTGGTTAGTCTGGATTAGCACGATTTAAGTTAAGTTCATGTAAAGCTTGATTTAATTGTGTTTAATTCCCATTTGGATATGTTACTGATTGATAGTTTTAGAAAAAAAATAATCAAAAGGCTAATTCTATTGATTATTTCGACTATACGACCCCCCCCCCCCCCAAAAAAAAAAAAAAAAAAAAAACCCAACCCTTTCCCCCCAAAATTGGACTGAAATTTCATCTTAGTGAGAATCTAATTGCACCATAGGTGATCCGAGATGAAATTACCAAAAAAGGAGGAATCATAGTACTTTGGAATTTGTTACGAAACTAGATATGAAAATGACTAGAAAGTAACAATACCTATATATCAGTGGCGGATCCAGGATTTTTCAAAAGTTAGGGGCGAAGTCAGCGCATGCACGGTGACCCATCAGGAATAGGCACACAAAAAAGCTCCTCCAAAACAAAAGGGGTGGCCGCGACCGAGGTCTGCGTAGGGACTATGCGAAGGGATAACAAAAACAAAAGTCCGCTAAAAGGGGGAGGGGGTGCCGTAGCCGATTTGTGGTATTAAAATTAAAGCTACGATTATTCACATATAATTTTGATGATTATGATGATTCACAGCATTTGTATGGCGCAATTCAAAGGCGCAGACTCCTCCAATTAAGTTAGCATTCAAAATCTGATGAAAAATGTGAGTCTTGAGCGTAGTTTTGATGTGGTCTAGTGTGCATGTCATTTTCACGAAAAAACGGAGATTGTCGCAAAGTTGAGATCGTTTTCTACAGTATGTCTTGTGATACTAACACTGTATTGATTCAATACAGTGTTAGTATCACCATCACACGACATACTGTATAAAACGATCTTTGATATTCTTCTGAATGTGTGTGTGTGTGTGTTACACTCTAATTTCTGCGGAGTCAAATTTGACACGGAATGGCGTCAGCTGGGAGTCAATTCTATTCCGAGTTAAAGCGACTCAGATTTCCGAATTAATTTGACTCGGAATGGTGTAGCGTCAACTGAGGATCGACTAAATTCGAGTCAAAGTAACTACATTCCGAGTCAAATTCGGGAAATCCGAGTCACTTTAACTACGAATAGAGTTGACTCCCAGCTGACGCCATACCTAGTCAGTTTTGACTCCGCAGAAATAAGAGTGTAGTTACATGTATTACATTTAACCATGAATAATCATTTATCATCTAAAAATTTTTATGATTGTGACTGCTTTATTAAATCCGGTGATAAAATTCTTCCTGAAAAATATACAGTTATCAGATATTATAACACGTACTGGCGAGGAAGGTTGAGAATTAATTTAAACAGGATATACTGGGTTGATATTCATCGTTGAAACAGAGTCTGCTAACGATTCAAGATCTTGGTCATTTAAAATAAACATTGACTAACAACCAATATTGTAAAAATATATTTACTTCCACTCTTTCTACTATCAACTGTATCTCGCAGTAGTTTGCGTCTGTCCCATTTAAAATGAATCTAAAGGTACTACTGCTTGTAATAGATTAATTGAATATGCTACGATGAATTGGGGAATACAATAGAATGTACTCCTTCGTGTTACAGGGCCAAGGGTCCGGTTTTATAAAAATAATGATGCTGAAAATTTTTTAAAGGAAAATAAGCATTAAAATCCTTAAATCGGAAATGTGATAGAAAGTTTAAAATCACTGTTTCCCCCACATATTGGCAACTTTTTGACTTCTCATCATAATTTCTGTCAATTTATATTCATTTCAGATACATGACGTTTTATAAGAAAAATGTAGCTATAAAATAAAAATGTTGGTGTTGCCAATTTGAAGAATAAAAGCTGATCAAATTAGGCTTTAAATAATTCCTGTCACGAATGGGTTAATGAAAGGGTGAGGGAAATATCATATATACTCTCCTCTCTATTGAATGTCACAGTTATGTATACTATGCAAGAAAACGAGTTTTAATTGCAAGCAACGCAGATATGTATCAGAGATGTAACTGTTATTTCTGCAGCTTTGCCAGTTATGCAGGAAGAACCTGTCATACTGTCTACAACGTCATCTACCATACATCTTCAATGGAATGCCTGGTCTGAGGGTAATGATACAGGAGATACTCCTTTGGTAGGATATGCTGTATTCATGAAAACAGCTAACATGACTAATGACTGGACGATAGCCAAGAGGGTAAACCAGAATACCACATCAGTGATTGTGAGGGGTCTAGATCCAAGCACAGATTACGTAATCAGTGTAGCAGCAATGAGAGAAGGCCCTGGTGGTATTGGTCCACGGTCTCCAAACGTCAGCACAAGAACTCTCGAAAGAAGTAAGTTTAATGGTTATGAGACCAGGGGACGTTCCACCCAGTGTACATGTATAACATGGTTGCTCATTTTACCTGACTGCTAAGAAAGCATGTGTATGCTTGTTGGTAGACAACCAGGGGGCCGATGGCTTTAAGTCCCCTCCGAAGGACTTGGTAATGAGGACTTTAGGGCATTAGCGCATCCATGGTTTCAAACCCAGGTACTCTCGGTTACGAGACCACTGCTCTACAACTGAGCCACAGCGCCTCTTCACTGGAAATACTGTGTTCAACATGTTCTAGATAAGGACTATAATTAGACAAGTGATGTATACCTTATAAATCCCCACACCCTCTCTTTTGTAAACTTAATAATGGTCATTGCAAGGAAATGATTTCACATAAGGTGTATTTTTGATCAAGACTATTGCAAAAATCAGAGTAGTGTATAGATGTGTGTATGAATGATTCTAAGAAATTGTTAATTATGTTCCACCTTTTATATAGCCCATTAACTTGTTGAAATGTGAGAACACATAGGCACTTTTGTAGAAACGTAGAAGGATTTCTGAGGGGTTTCGGCATCTGAGTGAACCACGTAAAATGATACCTGTTATTGTAATTGCTATTATCATTATCGTTATTATTATAAGTGGTAAATTATTTGTATCATTGTTATCCTTGTTATTATTATTATGGTCATTGTCATTGTTATTATCATCGATTCTGACATCAATATCATCATATTGGCCCGTACCACATAGGTGTACTGAGTTAAACCATGGTATAAATCTGTGGCTTAACTATGGGTACTAGCCAAAAGTCTATCTACGCTGTTATGTTCCTTACGTTTACTAGATTTCTGGTATCATGCTTTAATGGTCAAGAAATCTATTGTATTTGTAATTTGCAGGCAGTTTTTATAAGTTTGAGTACCAAAAAATGCTGATAAATCAAAACATCTACTGTTAGAGGTTTGTGTTGCATTCGGCTACCCATAGCTAGACCACTGATTTAAAGCATGGCTTAACTTAGTACACCTTCGTGAATCGGGCCATTATTATCATCATCATCATTAACTCCTACATGTATTTTTATTGTTTCATTGTAATCCTTATTTTACTATTTCTGATATCATTGCCAACATATCATTCCAGTACGACAGGTGCCTTACAAAATGCCGTTTATAATACATTTCTTTTTATATCAACATCTTGTCACATTTTCTCAGTCGGGCATTTTCCAGGAGGTCTTGTGGGAACGATCCTATTCTTGGTCATTACTTTTCATCTGGTTTTGGCTTTTCTCCTCTTCAGGTAGGTATAAAGTTATATGAGATCTGGGCTCCGTTTCAAAAAACTTGTAATCAGTAACAACTGCCACATTTCTGTGACAAATTTGCTCTCAACCAATAAGATGCAAGGATTTCAGTAGCTCACAGCTATTGCAACTTGTTTTTGCTAACAAGTTTTATGAAACGGGGCCTTGGTACTTCAGAAGGTAGGTAAAATGTTATGTAAGATCTGAAAGTGAAATCAAACTTTAAGAGGAAAACGTTAAAAGTCGCAGATGTAATTTTTGATATGTATTATAAAACTTTAGTAACATCGTACTTGAGTGTTTTGTTTTACAGAACGCTTTAAAGAATGATTCTTTGTAGATTTCTGGGATGATTGTACTGTGTTTCACTTTAAATAATATAAAGTGTATTTCAGATTCATTCGAAGTGTGCTCAAGTAAATATTAGAAAATGTAATAATTAAACAAAACAAAAAACAAACGTAGTCTAGATTTGTGGTTCAGAACCTACCAATGACATGAATGATATAGACTTAAACATAGATAAAGGCAAGTTATTTTGTGTATAATCTCTTTTGTTATCGAAGAAGAGACTTTCTTGTTGTCATTATTAATTTATTTCTTCGACCAAACGGTCAGAGTATTATGGTTTTAACTCGTTATTAGTACTCCCGTTCAAGTGCTAGTTAAGTCAAGACGATCTCCTTCAGGGAAGCCGATTGAAGCCATCATACTTTCAAATTAAATTAAATTTGGAAAATGAGCTTTATCTGTTGTTTTTTATGTTAGATGATATTACGGGGAGGGGGTGCCAAACACCAAGTGCTTGTGGATTCAATTTGTCATGACGTTAGTCACTCAGTTCGGTTGTTTCTAACGAAAAACGATCTAGGTTTCAGCTGATTGTAATTTTCAAGTCGAATTGAAGAAATATTTGATAATTTTAAACACTTCTAAAGGGATAATGGGATAGCACAATCCTCTGGTCTGTCTGTTCCTGGTTTTTGTAAAAAAATTCTAAGAAAACTGTATCAGCTTATCAATGACGTGGATAATTTGTTGGCTCAGGAGAAACATAAACAACTTTAATCTGGTAATTGAGAGGACGCTACCACCCTTCATTTAACATGGAAATCATTTACTTATTTTTTAACCAGGAGAAAAAAATGTTTGAACAGTGGAGCCAACCTATCGCCACACGAGAAAAGTCACAAGTCATCACCGAAACACGAGGAGCCTGTGTTTGAAAATCTCAAAATCGCTCCTGTTAGCCTAAAAGATGTCGATGCTGGATCAGATATATACGAAGAATACGACCGTGATCCCGAGCCCCACACGATTGTCTACGAAGTGCACGAGGAGCCTATATTTGAAGATCTTAGAAGAACCACTCCTAATATCCTAAAAGAATCTAATAATGATGCTGGAGCAGATACATACGAGGAATGCGACCGTGACCCCGATCCCCACACGACTGTCTACGAAGTGCACGAGGAACCTATGTTTGAAGATCTCAGAACCACTCCTGTTATACTAAAAGGACCTGATGTCGGTGATGGATCAGATACATATGAGGAATACGACCGTGACCCCGAGCCCCACACGACTGTCTACGAAGTGCCTGAGGAGCCTATATTTGAAGATCTCAGAATCACTCCTAAAAGATTCTAATGTCGATGCTGGATCATATAAATACAAGGAATTCGATCGTGATCCAGAGCCCCACGCGATTGTCTACGAAGTGCCCGAGAAGCCTATATTTGGAGATTTCAGTACCCTCCTGGTGTCCTAAAGGAATCTAATGTCGATGCTGGATCAGATACATACGAGGAATACGATCGTGACTCCGAGCCCCACACGATTGTCTACGAAGTGCCCGAGGAGCCTATATTTTGAAGATCTCAGAATCACTCCCGTTATCCTAAAAGATGCTAATGTCGATGCTGGATACATAAGAGGAATTCGACCGTGACGCAGAGCACCGCACGTCTGTCCACGAAGTGTCTGTCTTCTTTCCTTGTATTTCCGTTCCTTTCTTGTCATGGTAGGCCTGTTTGTCCCTACCTCCCCTGTCATCTTTTCGTACTTCTCCTTCCATTTCTTGAATGGGCAACACATTCTTCATGTCAAGGGGTCCTCGCTGTGTGACTGAACTTGCAACTGTAATATATGTATGTATATGTGTATATATATATATATATATATATATATATATATATATGTGTGTGTGTGTGTGTGTGTGTGTGTGTGTGTGTGTGTGTGTTTGTTAAACCTCGCTCTGTATTATTTTGATGTCATGTTTCCCGGGGTTTTGTTTTGTTTTTGTTTTGTTTTCAATTCAATTTTCCAATCATTTATTTCACATGTGCATAAAAATACAAAGGAAAATGTACATACATAGGTAAATACAGACATAAACTACAATACAAATATGTGGAATTTGCAAAGGCCATAGGCTTATCAAACATGCGTCAAAGGCTAATCCCAAACAGTAAAACCATGTATATACAATACAATTCTTGAAGAATCGACTAAATTGCAAGCCTTGGTTTCTTGTAGATTTCTCTTTTCCATTGTTTTTGTGGGTTTTTTATTTACACTGTGTTAAGTAGACATTTATTCCTTTTTGTTTGGCATTGATGTTGGAAAAAGAGAAAATGATGTTAATTTATGAATTACTGTTTTAAAAATGTTTATGTTTTGTAGCCTATTATTTTAGAAATAAAACTTGATTTGAACCTTTGATCCTTTGAACTGCAAATCTGACCGATCGATACGATCGTGACCCCGACCCCAACCCGATTGCTTACGAAGAATACGATCGTGACTCCAATCCAAACCCGATTGTTGCGGAGAATACAATCGTGACCCCGACCCAACCCGATTGCTTACGAAGAATACGATCGTGACCCCGACCCAACCCGATTGCTTACGAAGAATGCGCTGCTGATTCCCAAGTAGTTTTTAATGAGCGAAAATATATCTTTCTTCTATTTTTTCCCCTACTTACTTTTTTTTTCAAAAGGAGCTTCTTTTTTTATACTATTTGCCCAGGAAAAGTAAATTATTTTTGTGCTATTTTTTTCTGAGAAAAAAAAAATCCCTTATTTTTTACAAACTCTCAAAAGATGTGAATTATTATAATTATCTCTCTTTTTTGTTTGTTATTTTTCACAAACTTATAAATTTGTATACTCTGTTCAGGTGTTTATCCTATTTTTTCATCTTTACTTTTCTATTACATGAAGCTGAAGCAAATTGAGAAAATAGGGATGAAATACTTTTACAATGAATTTTTGTAGTCTTGAAAACTAATTAAATGTAGCTTGTGAAATTTTAGATTAATGTTTTGATAACGAAGGAAAAGAGTTATTCATTATTTGTATTGACTAATATTTTCATATTTTATACTGAAAATCTAAAAAAAAATTGGTTACGCACTCATTCAATCCCAAGATGAATTGAAAAAAAATGAGTACTATCTGCAATACAAACGTTTAAGTTTTATGATCATTTTAATGATGACACGTCTCATATATCCTATGTATCTTTATTTATTTACAAGCAGGGTACTTTTTTCCAGAGCCTAAAGGCCTTCTTTAAAGAAGAGCCCTGTCTACATTACATAAATGATATTGAACAATGACAAATAATCAAAAACACAAATACGTAAGGACGAAACTAAATATTACACATGAGTTCAAAACTTATAACATTAAACATGTTAAACTAAGTGAAAGTACAGTAGAAATTAGTAAACGAAAAGAAAACAGCGAACAACGCCAAAAACCAGAACGAAAGAGAAAAAACAAAAACACGAAGCAGACAAAACAAAACAAAGGGAAACATTATAGCATACTAAAACAGTGTATGTATTGATACGAATGGATTTGATGTTTGAAATTTAAGTGAGGTAACCGTTACAATTTGTGCCGGCAATTAGTTGTACAGGGAGCTATATAAGAAAAGGATTTCTCATAATGTAGTATTTGTTTTGGAATAAAAAGAGGACTTGAAGTTTAATGACGAGAAACGGGTAATTTCAAGAAAAGTCCTTTATTTAAAGCAATAAGGGATCAGATTATTAAGTGTTTTTAAAAAGTGTCATATGTCAACATAAAACCACTCTTATCTTGACGATAGTAATAACACAGGCTTTGACCATATCTCCGCGAATGATACCCTAGCTGCACCAACCATGCTAACCTACCATGCTAACATGTATGCTAACTGAATTCACAACTTCTACCATGGATGAAACATTATACCTAACTCTACACCCAATAACAAACCTAACTTCAAACCCAAACACAATCACAAACCTGACTCTGAATCACATTTCTTTAAAAAAAAGAAACAATAAAATCCCATGGCAATCGGCGCCGAAAAAAAAAAATATTGTGGGAGCACTCATTCTCAGTCCATCAGAATTTACATGAGCATGTTTTTTTCATAATCCAGTCAGGTGGTCTTGATTTAAAGTAATTCACTGCCTTATGCCTTCTCAACAGTCAGAGCGAGTAACTTCAAAAGGAATTCTTCCAATGTAAATAAGTATATGGCAAATTTTGTACATGTATCCCGAATATAAATACTGAGTCAGATTACTTGTTTGTTTGTTTTTTTCAAAAACATTGTTTATGATGTTTCAAAACCAACCGAGGCTATTGTTCGAAAATGTCATGACCATCAAGAATCTGATTTATAAACTGATTACTGCGTGTACATATAAGGCACATGTTTTAACCATGTTCAAATTATTAAGATACCAGGCCGTACGCAGGAAGTTTTTCCTAGGGGGGGGGGCAAGAATATATTCAATATTTGAGGGAACACGCAAGCGAGGGGGTGAAGCGACCGAGCAGGAGCTTTTGCATTTTTTAAAAAACTGAAATTGAACGAACTGGTGCACATTTTGGGTGGAATTTCGGGAAGTTCTCAACTTATAAAGGTAAGGAAAAAATAGAAAAAAGTAGGGCTTTGAAAATTTCTAGGGGGCAACTGCCCCCCTGCCCCCCTATGTGCGTACGGCCATGTTAAGATATTGCCAAGAAAATTTGTAGATTGTGTTTTATCTATTTCTATTAATAGCTGCTACTATTATTTTCATCCGTGATTGTTCTATCATATAGCAAACATGCCAAACAGAGTCTTATTGAAAACCACCATAATGATAATTGGAGTAACTGCGACACCCACATAAATATCATATATATTAATAAATCTTTTTTTCACAATACCTTAACAACTCCTATGTATGTTTGTTTAAGTTACATATCTGGTTTTTCTTAACTTGCGTAATTATCAGTAGCATAGATAGGTTTGTCTTTCTTATGAAACGGTGCCGTTATAAATGGGCAAGTCCATTTAAATGGGTAGTGCTATACACGTGATTATGCCTTTAGCAAGTCGATGAAAGAGTTGTAATTCCAAGGTATGTCTCATATATCATGAAGTTGTATCATGAGTATGGAATGGTATTACGGAATAACGGTGAGCATTGCTTGACGTGCTGAACGTGAAAAAAAAAGACTTTCCTCGATACTTCGTATGATTCAAGCTCTGGTGAGGCCTCATGTGATAAACTGATATCTATATGGTCAACGTATGAGACAAAATACCTTTCACTTGCCCACATATTTACTTTCCATGACCAGATTTCCCAACCATTATGTACCAGTTTTAAATCACGTATTGACTTCAGCTAATACCTGATTAAGACATTTTGTAATCTCACAGGACAGAACATGCCACTTGATACCATGAGCTTTCTTATCGACTTTGTCGGGATGATATTGGCTAATGGCACGGATTAGGAGCTTCCTCTTAGAACCCCTCGACGAAGAGGACAATGATGACGTCGGAGCAGTGGTCGTCTTCGACCCTTCACCACCTTTGGGCGGCCAGTGTATGTAGATTTCTTCCACAAATTTTTCGATGGGCAGCTTTTGCAGGCGTTCTAATTTCTTAAGATCGCCTTTCAGTTGGTCCTTTGCATTATCCCTTTCCTGAGCTTCCCTATGTTCTTGTGCTCGACGTTCTTGTTCCTCTGAAAGTAGAAGATGAAATTAGTTTTGCAAAAACCAAGTAGGTAATTGACCTATAGCATGTATAGGAAGTACCTACCTTAGAATAGGGGCACCTTCTACCCGCCTACACACACTTTTCCCCCCTCAAAAAATTTATTCACCCTTAGCTCCTTGAATCTCGTTTAACATGTTTAATTGCTGGGATGTTCAGATTAGCATTAGATTCAGTCATTTATGAGGTGCCGGCTTAATGAGAGCACCGGTGTTGCTCAGTAAATTAAATGCACGTTGAGAAGAAGGTCACCAATAACGGATGGGAGGGGTCCTAATAACTTTGTTGTTTTGGTCTCTTTTTTTTTCTTTCTCTCCCCCCCCCCCCCTCTCTCTCTCTCTCTCTCTCTCTTTCTCTCCTTCATTTCCCTTTTCTGCCATTCTTTTTTGGGGTTATGTTTCCAGTATCTACAGGGGAGCGTTTCATCAAGTCTCTTCTTAGTGATGTTTAATGACAACTGTTAAAAGCTACTGAAATCCTTGTATCTGATTGGCTAAGAGCAAATTTTTCAGTAAAAATCACTGACAAGGCAATTGATGAAACGCCCCCTGGTTCCCTTTTTTCTAACTTATATAATTTGTTTCTACCAGAGGTGCCGCGGTGTAGTGGTTCATATGACTCTCAATCAGGAGGTCAAGTACTAACATCTTTTTGGCAAAACATTATTCCACGTTTACCACTCTCCACCCAGGTTTAATTGGAGACGCAACAGGCTAGAGCGCTGCATGTCTGGCTTCCTACCGGGGTAATAATGTGGTCCTTTGGGGCGTCACTGACAGACCTGTGCGCTATACCGTCATGATTATAATAATTATTTTTATTATCATCACCATCATATCATCATTATTATTCCTAGCCATCAGCAATCTTTTAATAAAAGTGTTGGTAGGAGCGTAAGTCATGTTGCACGAAAAGCGTGATTGGGTTTGCGACTCACGCAGTTTTTGTGCTGCCACGCGACAGTGTAATTTAACGAAAGTGGATGCAAAATGTAAAGGCTGAAAATGCTGATTGCCTTTACAGGCACGACTATTAGCACAGTTAAACACGTAACTGAAATGGTTCTTCGCTTGCAACCGAAAAAAAAAAAAAGGAATGGGAAATTACCTTTGGCCTTTGATAAACATTTCTGGAGGACATCTTTCTGGTACCGGATGTCTTTCTCCAAGTCCGTGATGTTCACCATGAAACCTGGATCCACGTGAGCTGTACACCTCTTCTTTGCTTCATTCAGACTAGCACAGCATTCATCCATGTACCTAGACATACGATACAAAAACGTAGTAGTAGTGTAGTAGTAGAAGTTGTAGTAGTAGTAGTAGTAGCAGTAGTAGTAGTAGTAGTAGCAGCAGTAGCAGTAGTAGTAGCAGTAGTAGTAGCAGTAGTAGTAGTAGTAGTAGTAGTAGTAGTAGTAGTAGTAGTAGCAGTAGTAGTAGTAGTAGTGGTGGTGGTAGAAATAGTAGTATTTCATTCTCGTTCAATTAAAGAGTACATGTTAATATCTATATCAAAATGTACCTTTTTTATACGTGACCTTCAATGTTGTGCACAAAATTTTATTTCAAAAAGGAGCTAAATACGTACAAATCAAAAATATAAAGAAATTCTAGAAAAAAAAATACTATTTGTGAAGGATTTCTTTCATTCTCATTTGTTACATGTAGATGACTTATGTTGGTAACTGCAACACTGAAAAGTTTTGATGTCTCGAAGAAGGAAAACGGTTTAATTTAAAGTCCTTGATTTACGCAGTGGATTTAGCGCCTTTTGAAAATAAACATATTTGTTATCCATTTTTCTACTTTTCTTAAATATTTCTGATATTCAAATAAGTCATAATGAAGCGGCTATGGAACAACATCATGTCCTGCTAAAAACCTTGATTTCGGTGAAAAATTGATTTAGCGCCTTTTGGAAATAAGTTCTTCATACTCCTATACCATGTATACTATTATGTTTCCATGTGTGCTGGTTAGATTTGTACTGATTTTGTTTTGTATGATTTGTACGTTTAAAAAGGCGAATTAACCAATCTTAAAGTGATTACACAATGGTAACAAAATTTTTGATATATGATCGAGAATAGAATTCTAAGAAGACTGACATTAAAAATTTGATGATTTTTCAATCAAAATCAATACATTTTGGCTAGTTTTCTCATAAAAAGTCAAGATCTGAACCAAAAATTTGTGTATGAGTTATGACGTCAAAGTGGGTACTCAGCTTCGCGCATTGCAGTTGTGCCGCGCGCTAGACTGTACAATATGTATTATACCTTGCGCGCATTTTGCAAGAAGTGCGCGACAAGGTACCCACTTTGACGTCATTTTGACGTAAAAGTGGGTACCCAGTTGAAACCGGGTCACAGCTGAGGGGTCAAAAATATCCTGAAATCTTACCACATTTGGGGGTTTCCTTGGCAATACTTTTTAAAAAACTTTAGGCAGATGGTTTTCTGCTAATAAAATCATGCTCTTTTAAATAAGCTAACATTGTTTCAGCATTGGGTACCCCCCCTTTAAACGTGCTGAATCATTCAGTCTGATATATCCTTATTTTATCATCCTTGTTGGCTGTTGATTTAAGAGCCTCCCCTTTTCTTTGCAAAGCAAAGTAATTTGAATAATTGGTCTCAACAAATGAGACCTTACCCTTGACATTTCTTGTATTCGTCTTGTTTGTAGGCATCTTTTCCTCTCCTCAAATACATAGATGCGATGAGGAAATAGCATTTCACTTTGGCAACGCATTCAGGTAGGTAGCCTACATACTCCTCGAGGACAACGATCCGATCTGAAATATATAAATACGAACATATACGATATAATTGCCGATAAAATTTGTATACAATCCATATCATTATAGTCGTTAGCGTAAACAGGTCGTCATAACTAGGGGGATGATTCAAAAGTGGGGGATGCATCCCCATTCTCCCCCCCCCCCCCCCCCCTTCCTCTACGCCCCTGATTATTGTATTTGGCGTCACCTAGGCCTGGGAGGGGAAAGCGAACTTAATTACTGTGACCCCTGAGATCTCTCCTCCCGATATAACTTATTCATGTCATTGGGATTTGCAGGTGTACCACTACATCGGGGTTTCCACCCACTCTTTTTTGAATAGTGCAGTGGGTTCCTAACGTGCAAAGGTGATGACTCTCCTCTGCACAGGGCCTCTGCACGGGGTCTCTGCACGGAGTGTTTTCCACTGAAACATAGCCTGCATCTATGAAACAAGGGAGAGGCACGTTAACACACAACGCAGGCCTCAGTCATTTGCTGGGGTGGACCATGGGGTGGACGCCAACCTACGATCATTGGTTCGACAGGCAGACGCGTTTACCGACTGAGTAAACTCGCCTGCTATCTACCTATTGTAAAGTGAGCTAGAGGCAGCAGCCTCCTCCCCCCCCCCCCCCCACACACACTGTTTTTTGCCTCACCCAGACGCCATTATTTATCTGTCTATGCTATGCTCGCTTGCAAACTTCCGCACACACTTGAGAGCGCAACAATATTCAGAATTTTATCGCGTTAAAGACATAGGTGGGACCGTGAGACTAAGTGTATGGCACAGGCAGAATACCATGAAGACTTAACCTCATAAGCTCTACATATTTCCTGCATCAAAAGCAGATATAACAAACCAGAGGTTGAGAATCATAAACCACCCACATAGGCACACACACTCAACCAAAACAGATATCAGAGTTTTAAGGAAAGGGCTTATCAAAAAGTCCTTTACGCTAAAATAAATGGTATAGTGACGGAGTTCGATTTTTTCGGATGGCTTATGAACACTTCTTTCCACAAAAAGCGAACTGCCTTTTCTGTTGATTGATCAAAAATAGATCGGGGGTCGATTGATCAAAATTAACTTTGTGGAGGTCATGTTCCTGGCATTGGGCGGTTCATGTACAATTTGTTGTATTGTATTGTATTATATAGTGTTGTATTAATTTTCCGTCAAAATTGAAACATAACCAAAAATAGCCCAATTCATTCACATATATAAAGACAAATTGATTCTTAAAAAGGGGGATGACCCTACTGTTAAATCAATCGGTCAATACCGTCTTCACTTCTTGGTGCGATCCAAGATCTGATGTCATCCAAACACTCCTTGATAGATTTCTCAAGATGTTCGGCCCATTCTGGCACCCTGCAGCTCCTTCTTTTGTACGCTTGGCTGAAGTGCTCCAGAGCATCTTTGAAAAAGTTATGTATCATCTACAACAGAAAAAATGTTATTTAGAAGTGAACGACTTAACTGAAATTTTGTCTAGAGCACTGTAGTATGTAAGAATTTATATCAACGCTATCACAATGATTTTGAAATTTTGAGATGAGATGACTCGAGTATGCTTTGCGCACCACGCACTGAAATGTGCGAACTTAAAAGCAACAGCTTGTGTAATCCGAATATGATTTCTGTATGTATAGTGAAATTGCAGAGGATCTTCACTTAATATTTTGTGAAAGTCTTTGCGATCGTGTTTGCTTATTACAAGCTCCCTCTTACAATATTACAAGCTCCCTTTCTCATACCTCACCCTTCTCGGTCGTTTCGCTCGATCGCTTGCGTGTTTCCTCGAGTTTTGACACATTTTTGCCCCTCCCATCCCAAGAAAAAAATCCTGCGTACGGCCTTCGGCCTTGGACAAGGGCATTACATATGAATTTACGTGAAAGAAGTTTGCAATTTTGTTAATTTACTATATTGACCGGGCCAATAGTTGCTGAAGCATGCAGTAGAAGCAAAATCATCCGGTTGAGACACAAATAGAAAGCTAGGAATATCTCTATCGTTGAATACAGTAAGTGCATTGATTATCATTATTATTATTATTATTATTGTTATCATTACTACTATTATTATTATCATCATCATCATCATCATTATTTGTCTTACTTATTTTTCATCTACTTACTTACTGGATTGGCCATGAATACAAAAAATGAACAATATACATAAATTGAACAGAATAAATAAAATTTCTATAAATACAAGAATTTTGACATTTGAAAAGAACCATAGGAGAGGGAATTAATGGTTACTTATGGGTCAAGGTTCGAAAAATTGAAATTCTTCACTATTGCTCGAAGGCAAGCGAGCCCTCATCATGGGTAACGTAAAAAAATAGAATTGCACAATCGCAATTTGACAAATACGAATATCATCAAACATACATAGGCCCTGGAGCCGGACGAGTGACCGACGGGATGGAGAGACAAGCCAATGCGAACAATATGACTTGCCTAGGCAGAACCCCCCCCCCCCCCCCCGATCCTGCCCAAGCGTCCATGAATTGACATATCAATAACGAACATTTTAAAAAATACAACAGTTACAATAAAAAAAAACAAGACAAGAAGCTCGCCTCCTCCAATTAAGAGATAAATAATACTGATTAACTATCAAGTTTCCTTTGAATAACACGGTTATAAAGACTAAAAACCTTATAAGTGGCCTGGTAACAGCTGAACACCAGCACTTTTCCTGAACCATGTAAGATTTTATTCTATGTAAGTTTATGCACAACAAATACTGTCTAAAGACTATGACACCAATTTTATCATTTTATCACAGTTTTTTTTGGGGGGGGAGGAATTTGAGACATTGGGCATTATAGCCTCTTTTGGCATGTTTTTGTTTTGTTTTGGTTTTTTTTTTTTACTACTTCTACCCAGATTAAACATTTATCTACATACCTTTCGCTCGTGGGAACATGTTTTCATTTGCAGTTTTGCTAGCTTCCATGAAGCAGTTCCAATGTTTTTTGCCGCTGACACCAAGTCATCATCCTTCCGAGAACTGTTGTAAGCTTTCGTGTAACACTCAAGAGCACTCTGTGAATGCAATGCAAAATAACAAACATCATTGAAGACTTGTCCTTTAGGTTTGGTTCGTAAATTTCAGTACCTTCAAATTAGCATGTTACTGTCAGCTTTAAAAACAGTTACATATTTTATTACATATACAGACAATTTATTTATGGAATGTTTCTTAATAACTTGAAAACTATTAAATTCAATTCAATTCAAAATGGTTTATTAAAGTACTTTCATTGCGGCAAAGCCGGATTGCGGAAGTTTATAAGACATACAATAACAATAGATTAAAAAAACTAATTATCAAAAAACTAATTATCATGTGCAGATTATAGTGTTATTTGGTTATGTGAAGTATGATAGGGTGACCATATTTCGCGCACATTTTAATTTTCTAAAGAGCTCAATTTTCAATCCATAATTTTCCCAAATTTTACCAAAATTATTCTAATCAATTGACCCCAAAGAGAGAGCAAAGTTTCAGACTACAAATGAGCGCAAGAAGAAGATTCATTTACAAAGAATTCCCGAGGTATCCGATTGCAAAATTCGATGTCGTATTGCAGTGCGTGCAACTAGAATAAGTTTACAGAAACGAGTCCTAATTTATCGCACAGCAGTTTACAAATGATTAACACAAAATAGAGATAAAAGGAAAGATAGCTGCATCAATAGCGAGGCAAAATTCAATAGAATCATTTGATATCACATTTTCTTACAATTTTGATGAAATCGGCTCTCGAAATGAGGAATTCTGGACCCTTGTCGGTAGACTCAATTTTTTTTCGGAACGGACGCAAAATGCGGAAAGTTTTGCCCATATTTTATCAATAACTTTCTTATTCCTTCCTCAAAATAACACTATAATATGATCTAAAGCTTTGCAAAAGTAATCGTAATGTAAAATTCCCCGTCCTCCATCCCTCATCTTCACCATTTTCATCCTTCATCTACATCCCTCCATTTCTCTCCCTTTCTCTCTCTCTGAATTCATTTTTTTTTTCATTCTTTTGTTTTTGCATTTTACATGTACCAACTAATGTAAGTCATATTACTCCTTCTTTTCTGTGGTCGGGGCTGCGGGGCGGGGGGGGGGGGGGGGGGGGGGGGGAGGGTGGAATAACATAAAAGCACATATACGTTCGTATTACACTATTGTTGTATTATTTTTGTAAGCCAGATAGGGGTCTATACAATACAAGCTTTGCTTCTTTAAATAGACTCCTTCACTGATTTATTTTTCTTAATTTAACTGAATACTTACAAACAGTAAAATGTATTATTTTTCACATGCAAATTTATTTTAAATATTGTTATTCAAAGAATAAGAATATGTATGTTTATTTAATTGTGTTACTTACATTATGTGGAAATAAAAGAAACTTTAAACTTCAAAACTTCAATTTCAAAGAAAAGTTAGTCTGAAGATAATTTTAGGTTGTTCTTTCCGTTGGTGCTAACAGATTTTCAAAATCCTTTCTAGTTTTTTTCAGATATGACCCTGTGCTCGAAATATAGACATGCGCGAAATCAGGTTACGATACCAAACATGTCCTTCTTAAAGTTATACCTGCTTATTATACCCCTGCAAAACGAAGTTTGAAGGGGGGTATATAGGAATCAGCGTACGGTTTTTTTTTTCGAGCAATGCTCATGAAATTCTGCATACACATTGGCCTTGAGATGAAGATGTGCAAGGCCCTTATTTTTGCATGAGTCGGATATTGCGTTGCCATGGTAACGGCATATTGCAAAAAAATCGGGAGAAAGCTTGCGGACCGAACTACTTTCTCATTTTTTAAGCAATGCTTGTGGAATTCGGCACACAAATTGGTCTTGGGATGAAGATGTGCAAGACACACTTTTTGCATGTGTCGGAAACTGTGTTGCCATGGTAACGGCATATTATTGCAAAAAATCGAGGAAAACTTGCGGATCGAACAGTTAAACACAACAGAAAAAACTACCCCCCCCCCTAAACATAATGCTGTAACTTTTTAACGAAGAGGTTTTGAGCAAAGTGACTTGGCATGAATGTTTCTACACTAATTGACCAACTTCTGAGTGAAAATGAGATTGATCCGTCAAGTCATGCATGAGTGAGCAGGCACTAAAGGAAAAATGTCATTTTTTTTTTCATGACTTTGAGTCAAGGATATCGGAACACATTTCAAGTTTTCAGCGTTTGAAGGCATGCACCATGAATTTCATGTGCTCCCCAACATACCGAATAACCTGAGGGCCAAATTTCACGCTTGAGTGAGCACAGGGTGAAAATTGCAAAACTGCAGTTTTGACATCTTTCGCGCGTAAATTTGATCCAATGCAAAGGAATTCGTGTTTTGGATTGGTGTTGCAACTGTTGCAATCGATGCCTATTAATTCTAGGTTGAATGAACACATAATAAAAACAAATTATCACCATGCTGAAATTATCAAATAATTATTGTTTTATTTTTGTGCACTCATTGATAACATTTTTAGCATATTCATATGACCAGTGTATGTATAAATGATCCCCTGGCATCTTTATGGAAAGTTCACGCTTCATTGAGCACGTGGGACAGGAAAATCTCTTTTTTCACTTATGAATCAAAATACAATTGCTTGATTTCGTTAACAATCACAAGTCTTCTTGGGGAATTCGTCTGATTTGATTTCCATCGAAATCCTGATCTCTTACGCTTCAGTAAGCAAAAAAAGACAAGAAAATTATGCAAATGAGGAGAAATTTAGCGCTTTGTCCCTGCTCCCTGCCATATCGAATACTTAAGTTGGTGCATGATCCTATTAGTTAGTGACCTCCAGAAGATATGTGCCAATTTTCATGAAATAACTCACAGTAGAATGAACAATAATCAAAATAGGCCAGATTTCACGTTTTATTTCCTCCCCCATTGACAATAATGTACAGTTAGGGAGGAAAGTTTTAACATAAGTGAAATTTAGCCTATTGCAATAAATCGGGGGAAAATCTTGCGGATCGAATTAATCCTTATTTTTTCGAGCAATGCTCATGAAATTCGGCACACACATTGCTCTTTGGATGAAGATGTGCAAGACACACTTTTTGAATGTGTCGAAAAATGCGTTGCCATGGTAGATCAGGGGAAAGCTTGCGGATCGGATCGCACTACGTCCTCATTTTTCGAGCAATGCTCATAAAATGTGGCTCACACATTGGGGCGGGGGTATACACGCCACTCCCCCCCCCCCCCCCCTTCCAAATGTGGGGGTATATATACCACCCCCGCCCCCCCCCCCCCCCCGGACTTACACTAGTGAAACCACCCCATGATTTGAACCTCTTTCGTTAATCGCCAATATGATTGCTATTTTTATTTAATGAGAATTGGAAATGAATGAAATGAAGTTGATTTTTTTTTCTCCTCTGCATATATGCAAAGAGTACGTACTCTACCTTGAAGCCATTTAATTTCGCTTCTCTGCATGCCTGATCACGTGCTGACTTGAAGAACATGTTGCCTTTTTCTCTTAACATACTTGAAGATTCACATTTGCTAATGGCGTCACCTATAAACAGAAAGAAATTAAAATGTTTAATAAACAATTTGCTCCTCGCATTTGGCTTTGATTTATTTTGGCTGTCTTACGTGACCAGGGGACCGTTTCATGAAAGTTGTCAGCACTGACAAGTTGTCAGTCACTGACAGTTACCATAGCAACAGTCAGTGATCAGGGCTTCTCAGCCAATCAAAACCAAGGATTTTACTGAAATTGTCAGTGACTGACAACTTATCAGTGCTGACAACTTTCATGAAACGGTTCCCCGATCTCAGTTACAATTAACCTGTCTGGTCTCGAGATCTACAATATCTCAGTTCTATCAATTTACGTCTTCCATTTCACTGTTCACTAGGATTATCATGATGATAATGATGAATTAAATGATGTACAACCATGACAACGGATGAAAGCATCCATGCATTCACACACCTTCAGTATAGGGAAAATTTAGATATATAACATGATTGGCTTTCAGATTTATTAGGTTGAACATTCTTGATTCATGTTGGGTGATTTGGAAAGAAGATATGTTGGTTAGAAAGGTTGTAAGGTTATTACTTTTTTAAAAGAATCATCATTTTCACTTTTTTTCTCTGATTTATTTTTGGGCTTTTTCAGTTTGTTTTTATTGGGGAAAAAAGAAAAGAACAGATAGGATGTATACATGTGACGATTTGGCCAGCTTTAAGCCAAGTAGTCACATTTGGCATTTGATGGCATTCCTTGAGTCATCCTTTTTTAGGGAAGTTTTATTACGATAAGCATCCACGCTGATATAAAGAGAAAATAATTATAGAGCCCATGAGTCCTTTTGTCTCGCCTGCGTAGCGGAGCGAGACTATCATGAGTATAGGCGCCACTCTATCCGACGTAGGCGTCGTCGTCGTTGGCGTCGTCAAAAATTATACCGTATCACTATAACTATCTATGCATTTGAGATAGATTCACTGAATTCACATTACAGATACATCTCTTGAAGCCGCAAGTCATGTTCGAAAATTAGTTTGATCTGACCAATCTCAAAAGTCAAAGGGTCAATGAACTTTCTGCAAAAAGCACTATAATCACAATAACTTTCTATAAATTTGAGGTTGTTTCACCAAATTCATACCACAGGTACATCTCTTGAAGCCGTAGGTCAAGTTCGAAAATGAGTTGGATCTGACCATTTTCAGAGGTCAAAAGGTCGATGAACTTTCTGCAAAAAGCACTGTAATCACAATGGATTTGAGGGAGATTCACCAAATTCATACCATAGATACATCTCTTGAAGCCGCAGGTCATGTTCGAAAATGAGTTGGATCTGACCAAGTTCAAAGGTCAGAAGGTCAATAAACTTTCTGCAAATATCACTCTAATCACAGTAACTTTCTATGAATTCATACCACAGTTGCATCTTTTAAAGGCACAGGTCAAGTTTGAAAAAAAAATCAAAGGTCAAAAGTCAAACTTCATTAAAAGCCACTGAACATATAACTTTTTGTAACCTTTTGGAGATGCAAGCGAGACAACGCCTGGCGTTTGCTTTGTTCTTCAGTCAGAACTCGACCTTGCTGTTACAAAACGACTTATTATGGATTCGATGCAATATAAGTTGAATCTGCTTTGGTTTTCGCTAATAGAGGAATTCACTTTAAATTTGATCATTTATTTGTCGTCATTTAAGTGTGACTTTTTTTATTTCTTTTTGATAGGATAATTGAAAGCCGTTTTTATCCTTCCTTTTTACAAGATTATAGCCAAAAATGTATTCAGCACAGAAACATAGGTTGTAAATCGAGCTAAACTATGTTGCGTCATGCATTCTATGATACTTCACCCTTTTCAATCGATGAGCAATCTTCTCCATGCCCTTCGTGCTGCATATATTTGGCGTCACATGCCTTTGTTGAGCCTATGCCATCATTAGTGTCAGTGCACTTTGAAGTGTGATCGAATTGACTTGCATCGGAGTCAGACTGATCAGAATGATACATGTATTCAACAACTTCTGCAAAGAATCCTTTGGGACCTTCGTACAAATGAAATGATACTTTATCTCCAATTTCGACATGCTCGTACAATAATTTAGATTCATGGAAGAACACCTTGTTGTAAGTGTCGGTGGATATGAAGCCGTATTTACGCTCGTCGAAAAATTGCTTCACAGTTCCGGTTACATCCGATTCAAGAAGCACCTCTTGATCTGAATTCTCATCAGACTTGGAGTCAGAGAGATCTACCTTAACAGTGTCGAAATACTCAACAAACTCTGCGTAGTATCCCTTTGGTCCTTTACACAACTCAAATCTCACCCTATCTCCAACTTCAATATTCTCGTATGATACTTCGGTTATGTGGAAGAACACTTTGCTGTACGTTTCATTGACTTTGATAAACCCGTATTTACCCCTGACAAAATAGTTCTTCACAACTCCGGTTTCTTTCAAATCAAGAAGCCCCTCTTGATCCAAATTCTCATCAGACTCGGAGTCAGAGCGATACTCGACAGATTTTGCGTAGTATCCCTTAGGTCCTTTGCACAACTTAAATATCACTTCATCTCCAGCTTCAACAGGCTCGTATGATACTTGGTTCTTACGAAAGAACACTTTGTTGTAAGTGTTATTGGTTATGAAGCCGTATTTACGCTTGTTAGAATAGTTCTTCACAACTCCAGTCACCCGTTTGTTTGACATGTTGACATGAAGACAGTAAAGGCTAATGATCAATATATCTTAATATCCAACTTTGTTTAACAACGTTGTGCATAAAGAATCTGTCAAAATTTTGTCGCAAACTGTATTCTGTAATGCCCTACAACGGTAGTACAAAGAGGACGGGTTGAATCGTACAATCATCGATTTCAGAAATTGCGCAATGCCATGAGTTTTGGATACCCATGTTACAAGCTAATGTTTTTTTCCTTGATATCCTTACACTGAGTGTTTGCCACACAAATATGTCACGGCACGGTGCCAAAAAAAAGAGAAAAAACCGCACTGAAATGATTAACGTCATTTCTCCCTTTTGGTGAGGAAAAATCAAAACAAAAAACATCCTGAGGTATCTCATAATCCAGAGATCTGTGAATGAACGCTTGATCAATTTGATAGTCATAATATAAAAAAGAATGTGAAATTTGTCAGGGGCGGACATTAATTTTGAACACATACGGACAAAAGCAATATATACTGCAAATGCTAGGAGATTTCCATTTTAATGAATTGCTTTGTTGTCTATTGGTTCAAGAAACACATTTTATTTTAGATATCAAATAAATGGTATACAGTGCAATTCTTCAATATATGCAAAAGTGCACCCCAGACATTTACTTATTTTTTTCCAAGCTAATAAATGCCATAAAGCCATAATGAGTTTGGTACATGTGTCTGTGTGTGGCTGATAAGGGAGCCAGCCTGCACTGACAATCTCCATAAGGACATCCATATATTGTATTTTTTTACGGAATATGAGTACAGGTCTACTTATTTTCTTACTTATTCTTTTTATCATATTCCAACCAGAGGTGGTGCCAGGGTATTTTATTAGGGGGTAAGATGACCCATAGGTGAGTTGATTTACGAAATAGGGGTATTATAATAGTTGCATGACTTAGCTCTCTCTTTCCCCATACTCTTATGCTCTTTTTTCCATTTTCTCCTCTTTTTTTTTTTTGATCACTTGCAAAATCATAGGAGAGTCGCTCCCCGCCCCCCCCCCCCCCCATGTAGCACCGCCCCTGATTCCAACGGATACTTTGGGTCCTCAGCGACATATTAAAAAATTTAGATTCAACAGCAATGCTGAAGCTCGATCAATATTCAAAACAAAAGGACCTGAACCTCTGAACGACAATATGTGCTTTAAAATGATAGAGGGTGGATTTTAGGATTATAGATGTGGTTTAAGACAGCAGGGGGTGTTTCACAAAGACTAAGATTGACTCAAAGCACTCTTAACTATGGCAGGCCATTCATGCCACTGTTTGCTTTCACCATCGGTCTCTCAAGGGATGCGGAAATCATGGTCACATATTTGCAGAATTTTCTCTTTTTTTGTTTTCTTCATCAATTAACTATTAAAAAAAATTGTCCATTCTGCAGATTTGTGACCATGACTTGCAAATCCTTCGAGAGATCCATGGTAAAAGAAAACAATGGCATGAGTGGCCAGCCATAGTTAAGTGCAATTTCCGTCAATCTTAGTCTTAGTGAAACACCCCCCCCCCCCCGAGCCATTTTCCCTTCGATTTGGTAAGTACTGTTTGCTATGAATTGGTAGTTGCTTTTGAAAGAGATAAACGTTCTTTGTAGTTCCAGATCAAACAAAGCTAACAATTAAAAAAGTGTAATTGCATTACATAACAATAAAACTTGTCAAACACTGTATAGTTTTAAATGCTCACAATTGACTTCTTCGCATCACTTCTGCAACAGATTTTTTTTCCAAAAAAAATCCACCTCTTTTTTCCCGCCGTTGCTTTACTCGCTCATAATATTTAGAAATAGGATGGTTTTGGGCAGCAAGCAAATCAGGCAAGCGAGATCTAAAAATAGAGTCATATTCGGCAGATGTAGGTGACCAAATAATCATTATTTTGAATATGTATTTTGATAACAAAATGACACTTTTCTCCCTAGCTTCTTATTTGGAATCATGATAGTACTGGAAAGCAAACAAATTCAGCAAGAGAGGTGACCGGGTAGCGAATTTTTTTTCCGTGGAAACGCAAATCCTCCTTGTGCGCATGTGCGTGGACTACTTCTTGCTGGACCTTTCCATAGGCAATCCACGCAATCCCATAGACTGTCACATGCGACTCATTTACGATGGTTTTTTTAGTCTTCGCGCGCAGACCCTATCAGTGATACTTGTTGCGTTCGCGCAGGCACTGATTTTTCTCTCCTTCCCCAATAATGCTCATTCTTTCTCTCTCTCTCCAATGTGCTTGTACTCTCTCTGTCACTCTGTAGAAAATTCACTGAAAATATTTTGAAATTGTTTAGTTGGGGAGACTTTTGCCCCACTGCAAACTTTTTCGTTGGGGGTGCACTGTAGAAAAAACAGAGAGTAGTCAAAATCAAACTGAACTGAAGTTGCCAAGTTTAATGTCCAAACTTCCAGTACATGGATTTGCTCTATTCAGTGATATGGTTCATGATATTACATGTATACAGTGTTATCATCTTTTCTTATAGGTGTTGATCTATCTGTTTATTCATTTATATATTCATTAATATACTGAAACATATTCAGTCAGGAAATAAATCATCAGCAACAGCTGTTTTACATTATGGTCCTGATTAAAGAACATAAGATCTTAAAACGTTCTCAGTACATCAAAAAATATAGAGAGAGATCCATTAAAGCACATTACAGTAGTGAACATCAAAACTTCAATGGAATATTACAATCAGAACAAACTATATAATAGTTTTGAAAAGTAAAGACAGGGAGGAAAGGATAAAAGATACAGGGTTGAAAGAGGTAGAACAGAGAGAGAGAGGGGGGGTGGTGAGATCACAGTAGAAATAATAATTTCAAAGAGAATGTAATTATTCTCTGAAATACATACACAACAACAAGATTAATATCCTACATTTATCAATCTATATACACAATGTAAATGAATACTGAGCATCAAAAGATACTTATCACGTCTTTGGAAGGGCAAATACTAGTACATTTCCGTACTGGTCCTACTCTTTCCTCTAGGCATATTTTTTTTTCTAATTGTCTCTTTCGGGGGGGGGGGGGGGGGGGATTGGGATAACACAAGCACATACATTTGTATTACACTGTTATTGTATCATTATTTTTTGTAAGCCATATAGGGGTCTATATATTACAAGCTCTGCTTCTTTAAAGAGACTCCTCCACTGATTTATTCTTCTTAATTTAACTTGAGTTCATACTTACAGATATATGTAAAATGTATTATTTCTCATATGCAAATTTGTTTTATATTTTGTTATGCCAAGAATAAGTATATGTAAGTTTATTCAACTGTGTTACTTGCATTATGTTGTGGGAATAAAGAAACTTCAAACTTCAAACTTCTGTGTGATTTCAGTGCACTTTCTTGAAAATTGAATAGTTAGCCATGTAGGATGTTTCCGGATTCTCATGTTTTGTTTTGTTTTTTCTTATTTGCGCAAGTGGCAATATGGTACTCATTCATAAGCTGAGATAAAGGTACATGACATCAGGAGTTGTTGTTTTTTATTATTTCTACCAACATATAAGACGATTTTAGTAAGTGTTCCTCTAAGATTTAATAATTTTTTCACCTTCAAAGAGAACTTAGGGTTTTAGGGTTTTTCTGAAACAATGAAAGAGATTTCATGGCCACATTGTCAAACGATGTATATTGATATGTTGCATTGCAACACATAAGACAAGAACTATTCCGTACGAGAAGAATTACATAAAATATCAAAACGCATGTTCGTCAAGCAAAGTGGAAATCATAGTTATTACTTTATGAAGAAATAGTGATAATTATAATCAAATTGATAATGTCTTATATGGCGCATAATACTAAATAGCCAATAAACTGTCTCTCAACCTTCAGAAAGACTAAACTTATGACATTCAGTAACTCCTTAAATAATTTACCCGATGATATTGTTTTAGAAAATATGCTTATAGAGGAAGTCTCTTCCATGAAATTCTTAGGTTTAATTATAGATAATAAAATATCTTGGAAATTCCATGTAGACAGTGTATGCCAAACGATTTCCCGAATTATAGGAGTCATAAATAAACTAAAGTATTATTTTCCAAAATTCACCTTTCTTACCTTATACTCTACATAGATATTACCCTATTTGAATTATGGTTTAGTTGCTTGGGGTAAAACACACCCTACTTATCTTGATAGATTATTATTATTACAGAAAAAGGCTGTCCGTATCATATTAAATCTTTCCTGGAAATCACACACGGACCCTCTATTCTTTGAAAATAATATTTAAAAAATACATGATTTGTATCGTCATAATCTTGGTCAGTTCATGTATAAATTAAATAATAATTTGTTACCTTCACTTTTCAATTATATATTCTGTAAGAATATGTCTGTTCATAAGTATCCCACTCGACAATCAAATAAATTTCATTTACCCCTTACTAGGACTATTTTTACAAAATCTATATTTACTTTCACCGGACCTAAATTTTGGAATAATCTTGACTCAAATATAAAGGATGCTCCCAGTCCACACTCATTCAAGAAACGACTTAAGACTTTTCTGATGGTTTCCTACCAGGAATCTCATTGATTTTTGGTGGGAAATTGATAGATTGGTTGAAATTTTAAACCTTTATAAAGAATCATCATCATCCATGACTTATTATTAATACTTTAATTCTACGTTCTGCTATTCATTCAATTTTAGCTTCATATTTTCAAATCGTGTTTCGGCCCTTCCCCCCCCCCCCCCCCCCTCCCTCCTTTCAGTGCATGCTTTCTACATCTGATATTTTTCCTCCCTCCCTCTCTCTCTCTCTCTCTCTCCTTCTTCATATAAGCCAGCGCTCCCTTTTTTGTTGTTGTTATTGTCCATTTCCTTTTCTTGTGTGTGAGTATGTGTTTTTGTGTCCTGTTCTGTTCAGTTTTGTTTGTCATTCCCTTTTCTCTCTTTTCTAGTGATAGGTTAATTACTTTTTTTTTTTTTTTGGTGTTTCCTTGTAAGCTTGTTTTCTTGATTTTTGCTTTTGGGGAGATGGGTTTGTTACTGTTATTTGTGTATGTGTGTGCGGGTGTGCGTGGGTGTGTGTGTGTCTGTCTAAATCATTTTTTAATGCTTGAATATAAAAAAAAACAACCAACTCGTTACAAGTCGCTCATATATATATATATATATATATATATATATATATATATGATAATTGCGTAGCTCCCTCAATGTTCCACAGAGCTGTCATCCATTTTGAATCAAGGGTTGAAAAAATGCCTCCGCCGGGAATCGAACCCGGGTCACTGGCTTAGAATACATATATAATTTTTTGTTTGTTTGTTTTAGGGGAATGCAAAGTACAAGCTTTGCTTTTTAGCATTCCCCTCCATTTTCAACATTTATTTATAAAATTAGCTTTGATGATTATATTGTATGAAATTAATTGTTATTATGTACATTCTGTTAACAATGATATTATTTATGATGAATTTGTAATTGTGTTTGTTAATTATGTTAAAAATGGAAAAATAAATGAAATGAAATGAAATGAAATAAATAAAGGCTTTATGCGCAGAGCAGTTTAAACAAGAATTCTCTTAGTTTATTATCTAGTGTACTTATTCTGGGGCGGAGAAATACCTTTTCAATATCTTTAATTGACATATTGTATGATACTTGAAAATTTCGAAAAGGAACAGGAATATCTGCCATTTTTTGTACGCAAGCCCGGTATAGATTCTTTGAACAAACTAATTCAAATTGAAAAGTATTCTTTGAAAACATGAATTTTATTTTTAGACCATCAACTGAAGTATGATTTCTTGACTGATTTCTGCATTCTTCAAGTGTATTTGCATATATTTCTTTAATCACTGCTATTTCCTCTTCATTTAGTCCCATACTCCTGAAATAACTGTTCGACTTCAATCTTCCTTCTTTATCTATTATATGATGCAATTTGTATTTATATTTCAAGAAAATGTTTTCATCAAAATATGTTTTTCCATCCTTATGAATATATCTATTATTGAAGAAAATTTCATTTCTTTTATTCGTTACATCTTTTTTTAATAAACACATTCATATCAAACCATAATGTCTAACATTTCCTGGTAGTATTTTGGTAGCTGTATATTGATCATGTTAGGTAAGTAATTACAATAGAAAATTAAATTCCCTCCTATTGGTCTCAGTAGAAATTTGAAGTACTTTTTTCCATTTCACTTTCTTATCTCCAGATACAAGTCTTTTGATCCACATCACCATTTGTACTTTCACAAAAAGTCTAAAGTTCAGCATTTTAAACCCCCCTTGTTTATAATCAAGATATGGGCCATTCCCTGGAAAGTGAAACTTTTGGTTACACACGTGACCATTTAATTTTGCCTCATTGCTCGAAAATCAGATAACATGTTTTAATTTTTTATTGTAACCATTTTCTACATGAAAAGGGCTCCCCTTTCTTTGATAAGAATAAACAATTTTTCAAGTATAATAACATGATCACAATAAGCTGATCATTAATATTTTGGGAGAAGCTCGGCTGGACGCAGTCAGATATAGGAACACATTATCACTAGACCATCAATATTCAAATAACGAACAAAGTCACAAAAGGTAAACAGTGAGGTCAACAAGAGGTTACCATAACAATTGTGCTGAAAGCGCGCTTTCGCCCAAGACGTCATTGCTTCACACGTTTTTCTGCCCGAAGGCAACAAATTTTATTGTTCTTGTCGAAAAAAATTACGAAAGATCGAATTTTTACATAACAAGCTTCACAGAAATGGGAAAGAGAAAGGCGGAGGGGACCAAGCATCATTCACTGACAAAAAGGGCGAACCCAATGGCCTTTCCGACAAAAAAGGGACAGGAAATTCAACCAGACCCTACTGCAAGAGTGGGATTGCGATGTGCAGCCACAGCAAGAGGAAGCCGGCGGGATGACCTGGCCTAGCGCAGCGGCACAGACCGGGGTACTACACAGGCCAGCAACTGGCTCGCCCACGAATGACAGGTAATTCTACCCCGATTCGGCAGGGGGAAGCAGGTGACATGTAAAAAAAAAAAAGAGCAAATTGTACATGTTATTCACACTGACGTCAATACTTTCGGGGGAATTTGCCTCGGAACGTATCGTTTTCTTACCGGCTTAACAGAAGCCAGAATGAGTGTTCATGCATAGTGGGCCCACTAGTGAAAGATCAACACAACAAGTACAGTGTACATAGTCGCTTCGCGACAACGCTGTACAAGCGGGCATAGGAAATAGCGGGCATAGGAAATCAAGGTGAACATTGCGTTTGTGATGTAGCTGAATTTTCTCAGCTACGAAAATGACATTATTTTGAAATTGAATGTTTGAGGGGTGTCTTGTTATTTCACATAATTATTTGATTACTTAGAAATTACGGGAAAAGGGATGATTTACTGCCATCTGCACTCTGAAATTTCGTTCTTCCCGCCGAGGGCCAGCGGGAAGAATGACCGCTCATACATGTACTGTAGGCCTATGCGAATGGCATAGCGAATTGGTTCGCCAAATTTTTATGCCTGTCCTTGCCCGACGCCGTGCTACACTGCGTTTGGTCTGGCTATGCAACGGGTAACGTGCGTGAATATCAATGGCTCAAATTTGCTGACTTGTCACCTGCTTCCTGCGGCTTGAGTAGGATAGTAATTTTCAATATCCGAATCCATACAGGGCTATAGATGGGAGGCTGAGCCGTCCAAATTTGGGCGATATGCTGCCCTCTAGGATGACAGATTGAAATCGTTAGAACAAGAGACTTGCTTAAATTATTTACGTGTTACACACAGGATACTCATATATCCTAGTTCCTTCCCAGTCCCCCATCTGGATGGAAAAGTATTTAGCAATATAAAAAATTATGCGTTTTGAGAAATATTTGCTGATTGCTGGTGGCGCAGCTCGTGCTGCCCTGTCCATAAAATATCCATTAGTAGAACACGGCTATCTTATGTCCGTCAATTGGCATGCTACAGCATGCCTTTTGGGCGAGGCCAGTATAACCGAGCACTATGATGTGAGTGATCCGGATCAAAACCTCAGAAATTCTATTGAACTTAAAACGTTCTCATAACAGATACCAGACGGAAATAGACTCTGGTATATATTGGCAGAAAGAAATAAGCCTGGCTCCACATTAGGGATCTCTTTCCCATCCTTGGTTCCTATATACCTGCTAACTGTTAGGCAGGAGTATTCCTACTATAGAGAAAGAAAATTTCACCATGCTAAACCATGTTTCTCAGTTCTACAGGTCTATCCTTAGTATTGTAGGAAATTTAGGAGTGTCCTTGTTTTTGAAAAAAAAAAAAAAAAAAATTCCTGGCAACGACATTTATTCCTATTCCTCGGTTGTCGGGGTGGTAGGTAAGTACTGCCCAGTTGGGTTCCCGCTCCAAGAAATTTTAGGGGGGAGAACTGGAAGCATTCCCACTATTTGCACCAACATGGAGGAGAATTATTTACATGCACATATTATACAGGTAGCAGGCCACAAGGACTAGGTTTCAGACACTAACCCGCCCAGTCACATTCTCTTAGCACATAGTGGGAGACTGGCTGCATGTCCTCATCCAGAAAGATAAGAGATTAAGCTTGGAAAGGGTGAATATTGATCTCAGCACAGTCATTAATGGAGAGTAGTTTTTCATGCCATGCGGCAGGCCTCTTGCCAAGCTGCTAAAATGTGTGCTGCACCTTGAGGTGCATCAGGAAGGATGGGGCACCCCCTGAGACTACCGGCATGATATCAGGATCCTGAACCACTGACAGATATGGGCACCTTGTTAACAAAATATAGGTCGGGTAGCCTTAGTAAGGACTAATAATTACAGCAAGAAGACCACCAAAATCAGGGGAAGGGGTGCCCCCGAGAGATGAGATTAGATAATAGCAAAGGGAACGACAAGAGAAATATTACAATGTAGGTCCCTGGCACAAATATTTTTGGCAGAAACAGAGAACTTTTGCAGGAAGGGAGCAAAATATATAACATCTACCTTCTACCGGCTGCCCACACCTCCAGATGTTTTTTAGTTAGGTGTCAAATCTAGAACATCCTACGTTAATGACCTCCTGCGTGTGGGTTCGAATAGAAATTAGGGCTGCCCTCCGACAAAATCGTCCAAACCTGGTGGGGAGCTGTGCAGTGAGTGTAGAGTGCGCTAGCAGAGGAATAATCAAAGGAGCTCACCACACAGCTCACATTTTTGGGCAGGGGGCTCCCGTGTCAGGGTGAGCTGCAGTGAAGGGAACTCCTGCTAGAGAGATAAATACTATGGCAACAGTGAGAATTCTGCTTCCTGATTGGCCTTGATAAGAACGTTGCCATTTTGATGACGATTGCTATTGCGAAGTTTGGTGGAGTTGGGCCCAGGGCTCATGAGATCAAGGTGGCCAGCACCAAACCGCGTCTGCCGCACAGCTTTCCGCAGATGGCAAATTTACCTCCTCTGTTTTCTCACATGTTGCAGCCCGATTATATTATGGGTGAGTGGACTTTGCGGGATGTTTGATTATTAGGGACTTACAGAAAGGTAGTGGACCAACAAAGGAAAAAATAAATAAGTAAATAATAAAAATGAGAAAATAAAGTAGGAGAAATAAATTCTTGAAATGACAATAACAATAGTACTACTACTACTACCACTACTACAACGGATAATAATAATACTAATTATGATAATAACAACGATAAATATGATAATGATAAATAATGATATTAATGATAATAACGATGGGAGATAGCTGGAGACCCAAATTATGCGACATATTGAGAAGAGTCCACCCCACACTATAACTAGAGTGCCTTTCCAATTGCGATAAATTGATGGTCAGGGCTACTTGCATATCGTTCTTCTTATTCCTTTCCTTTTTTTTTTTTTTAGGCCCCCAGAGCTAGATCATTCATAACTCTAAAAAAAAAAAAAAAAAAAAAAAAAAGATGTAAACAGGAAGCAAATATGACTTGGGAAACGTATTGACAAATATTTCAGCATGTCAGGGCCAAAGGCGTATACTGTGGTGCAGAGTCAATACTCAGAGATAAATTAATATGAAAAGTCAACATGCCAAGAAAACAAAATGATTGAAAAAAAAAAAAAAAAAAAGAGACAAAAGTTATGCCCAGCTAAGGCTATCACAACCTTCCGATAGAGGATAGTCTGGGTCTGTGATATAGATAGCTTTTTCCTAACCAGGTGTTAATTCGGCCCAAGGTCGCGGAAAACATTGCCTTATGCAGGCACAACCCCAGCCAACATGGTATCCATTCATTCTGTGTAAGGGCGGTAAGGAGTGCCAAGAGAGGATGGGCATGGATAAATGAAGATGAAATAGCATAGACACGTAGGCAGATAAATAGGCACACGGACCATGAAACAGAAGCGAAACAAAAAATAACGGTATTGAAAAAAAAAAAAAAAAAAGAGGAAAAGGGAGAGATTAAAAAGTAAACGAACTAGTGAATAAATGGCAGAATATGAACTACATCTGAGTGACGAGCAACAATTAGTAAGTAAAGGAACAATGCGAGTAGAGCACATCTAACCCCAGTGCCACAGGAGGGGCTAGGCCACATTATACATATGGGCATAACTAACAAGTGACGAGAGGGCGTATTAGCCGCAGGCACGGTCCGGGACTCGCCAGCCAGCCCAGTACGGGCACGGAACATCCAATCCTCTGTTGGCATTAATTTATTGCATAAATAACACTGGGTAACTAGGTCTGAATGTGATATTTATTGGTTTGTAGCAAGAGATACTGCCAGAATTTTGCTTGTCATTTCAGGGCAGCCCCGATATCGATTGCAAGGGACAGCATGGTACGCTTAGCCAAGGAGAGAACTGCAGCAGCAAACCGTCTCCAGCTGGGCACACCATACAGCATCCAGGGACATGGCCAGGGAGGTGCAAGGCTGGAGGACAGGGAGAGTCAGGTAGACAGAATGTTTGTGGCCCCCACGTTGGTGGCCCTACTCTATGTGGACTCTATCATAGTCGCCGAGCCAAAGCTTGAGGATGCATTAAGAGGACCAGAATAGCCCTTAGCCCACTAAGACTAGGGATTAACAAGCTCAATTCCCTGGTCAAGGACACTTCCACTCATATTCTCTTGTGGAATGAAATCAACTGGCTCTACTTCCCAAGAGATATCAGCAGGCCTGTGACTGTCCCTTACACCGAGACGACAAACAATGTAGGTGGATAATGAGTTATAGACAGGGCTGATTACAAATCACCTCATCAGGGATGGCATTACCTGTCGGACAAACTTTCTTTGAAATACACATGGATAGACAATACATGATCAGGTTACATTCAGGGACAAAAACATCAGTGCGCTAGCATCATTTAAGGAAATCATGTCTCCTGCAACCACTGCATTTTTAAGCATTAGTCTTGTTTCCTAATCGCATTCTTTTCTTTACGCCCCTTTTCAATGTTTATGCATTTGCCTTGTTATGGATGTGATTGAAACGAATGGAATTGAATGTAGCCCCCGGGCAGGACATTGCCGCCGTGGTCTGGTGGTGGAGAAACATCTCGGTCGCACTGTACACAATCGCCAAGTGGGCCATAAGGGAATTTTCCCCAGCATATTCCCCCAGACAAAGGGAGCAATGCCATTGCATCTTGCTGGTTTTTCGCCCTTATCACCTCCTGTACCTCGGCGGCAAGCGTCCGCCCATTGCGGACAATTGTCCGCCAATTGCCCCTGTAAAAAAAAAACATGGGCAATTGATCATTCTTGTCAATAGCAAGGATCAGAGAGAAATGACTATTACCACCCGCACTGAGAAGAAGAAAGGAAAAGGAAAAGAATGAAGGAAGCTTTTGTTCACATGAACTAGTGTAACTCAGTGCTCAGGAACCTTTGTAATAGCAAAAAAAAAAAAAAAAAAAAAAAAATATTGGGTGGAAGGTGTTTTGGGGGCATTAGCATCACAAGAAAGATGCGAATTGCCACTCTAGGTACCATCCTGTTGGCAGGTAAACTGCTTGCTGGGTCGAGTTACCACCGCCCAGCAATCACTCGATAAATATTTATACCAGTCCTTATGCCACTCAAAAGGCATAAAAGTGTTTACTCTGTACTTGTTCGGTAATAAGTAATGGTAACCGAATATTTTTGCATACTTGAAATTAGTCCAGTTACTATGTTGTGAAAACGGTATTAAAACACTAACTTACATGACTGACCGTGTTTTCATGAGTTTGACACAAGACAAAGTGTCGAGTTTGAATACTGCCTTATGTTAAAAGAAGTGTTAAAAACTGCGAGACATATCATTGTTTATTGTCTGAGTGTGCCTTAATATTGTATCCAAATGGCACGGAGTTGGTATCCCTGCATTCTAGCAAATAAGGCAGATTGTTCTGGTATTCTGTATATCTGTTGGTTATACATGTATTATGAATCGTATTCAAATGGCATCACGTTTGTATCGCTGCCTTCGAGCAGAATTAAACAACAAGCAATGGCAATCACGAGTCCACAGAGCTTTCTTTCCAAAATGTGCTTACAGAGTCATTTAAAACGCCCCCTTTTTGACTGTTCACACACGAGACCGACCCAAATTTCACCTCTAAAAGAGCGGAATGTTCATTCATTAATGGAAAATTGCCTCAAAACTGTTTAGAGCAATCCCCTTCATACAGTAATGAAAAGTGAAAACTTACACTCAGGGAAATCCGAGAAAAATAGGTTTGAATACCAACAAGTAAGACCAATTTTCGTGCGAAGTCACACACGTGACCGACTCAGGGCCGTCGCTACCGGGGAGGGGGGGAGGGGGGCTCAGAATATCGTCGGTAAATCTGCCCTGCCGTCGGCTAAAATGAAAGAGTGTATATTTTCCTCGCTCCCTGCGCTCGCTCATATAATATTCAGATACGGGATCGTTTTGGAAAAACAGAAAAATCGGGCAAGCGAGGTGACCAAATATATAATTTAGATACCTTTCGGCCCATCGTGTATTTTGATGAGGAATAATCACCTCAACCGTGAAAAAGAGTATATATATTTTTACTCGATCGCTTCACTCGCTCGTATAATATTTAGATACAGGATGGTTTTCGAAAGCGAATGAATTCGGCAAGCGAGGTGACAAAAATCATTTAGATATCTAATAGGCCCATCGTATATTTCGATGAAGAACTATCACGTTTACCGTAATGAGGAGTATATATATTTTTCCTCGCTTCCAAGCGAGGTGACCGAATAGGCTATGATATAGATATCTTATTGGTCAAAATGTATTTTGATGACGAAATAACATGAAAAAGAGTGTATATATTTTTTTTCTCGCTCACTGTGCTCGCTCGTATAATATTTAGACACAGGATGTTTGGGGAAAGCGAATGAATTCTGCAAGCGAAGTGACCAAATTCATGATTCAAATATCGTATAGGCCCATCTGGTATTTTAATGAAGAATCATCACTTCTAAAACGAAAAGGAGATTCATTTCCTTGCTCGCTGCGCTCGTTCATGTAAAAGTCACCAAATCTGGTTGAAATTGAATGAAAATGTGTAGGAGAGACGAAGGAAAATGTGATAGATCGAGGCACACAATTGAAAATGTCCCATGGGATTTAGACGGTTTAAGTAATAGACGTTGATCGTCGGTAATCGGTGGCAATGTTTGTCGGTAATCAGTGGCCTCTACACCCCCCCCCCCCACACACACACACTGAAAAAAGGGTCTAGCGACGCCCCTGGACTGACTTTATTTGACGTCTAAAGGAAAAATGATGTACGCACTTTGAAAATAAATGCCTTCATTCTATTGGGGGTAATACAGTTATTTGAAATTCCAAAATAAGAGACTCTTGCTACAAGATAAATACTGACAAATTAGTTTTGAATCAGCTATTTTTCATGATTTGGGTCACACATGTGACCGAGAATGGCCCATATAGGGTATTTCTTTTTATCTTGTCCTTCCCTTGCGATAGAAAGTTGAAGGAAATCTCGTCAGTTTCCTTGAAAACCCATTCGGGCACAGGAGTCAAAGAACTCACAAAAATCAATTTTGAGTATATGCATATGTTATTGACAAATGAATTTTTCCAATCAGGGTGAGATCTCTTTGTTTCCACCAAATGAACAATTTCTTGATTGTACTCAGAACTCTTTATAATTCAACACCTCAGCAACGTCAGGATCTAATGAAAAATAGATACCTATATTAAATGTTTTACCAAGTCAACTTCCTTTCCAAAGGGATAAACAGATGTAGAGCTAACTGGTGGTCCCGGAGGCAAAAAAATGCTTTATTTCCTTTATAAGTCCAGATATTTTCCTAAAACTCTCCAGTATCACCTCCAATTCTGCAAATTGAGTTTGTGTCTTGTATAAATATTGTCATATCATCTGCATAAAGGACCTGCTTTATTTCTGTTTCGCCAAAGTGAATATCCTCACCAAGTTATCTTTTCGAATGCAATGAGTCAGGCACTCGATATTTCAAACGAATAGATAAAGAGACAGCGGATCTCCTTGTTTTAAACCTCGTTCTACTTTGAAATATCCGGTTGATTTTCCCCCGTTGAAAACACAACTTTGAGAATTAGTACATAATATGTCAACCCATTTACTAAACATAGGTCCAAATCCAGAAGGATTAAGTAATTTTTGAACATGTTGAAGAAACATATGCGAAATTGAGTCGAATGCTTTTTCGAAGTCTATTGTTAATAAATATCTTTGTTAAATTGTGACGCACGAAAAATCATATCCTTAATTATTCTTATTGCTTTATCAATATTTCTGTCAGTTAAATAACCTACCTGAATAATGCAATAGTGTTATCGATATCATGGCGATAACGGGTGCTTGTCGCTGGCTTATCGGCCCCTTCAAATGATCCGAAAGAGGCGGGGCCTAATGCCATTCGCGTGATGATATCCGCGCGTGCTGCTTTTCGTCTAGTAAATTTATTATTATGACTATGGTTGTGATAGTGTGGGAGCCTGTCCCGAAATAGTCACCCCATTTTACATATGAAATTTGACCCCTTAAAGTTAGTAAGATCATCCATCCCATTCACAAAATGCTTGTCAGACCGAACATATCCGCCGGGGGTAGCCCTCAGGGCCTCCAAAAAAGGGCCCCAAAGTCGGGTTGATTAACCCAGTCTAACATGTGCATCAAACTTTGTCAGGAGGAAGTTGTATGACTATACATTACCAAAACACAAAAACTGACAAAATTTTCCGTCGGGAGGGGTTGTCAGACGGCCCCTAAAAAATGGGGGAAATTTTTCCACGTAAGTAAGGCCCGTGTACCAAATTTTGTCAGAAGGAAGAGCTATAGCTACACATTCCAAAATATAAAAACTGACCAATGTTTCCTTCAGGAAGGGGGTCTAACGCCTCCCGGAAAAAAAAACACCAAAGTGCCCTTCTACTATAGGCTTTACTGCCCTAAAGTGCTCTCATAGATAGAGAAAAATTCGTTTTCTCACTTACCAACCATGATAACTCTCAAGTGTTTCATTCAATCCAACTTAAATTCACACAGAACAATCTTGAGTAATGTAGTTTTCTTTGGGTGCTGTTTGGAAGTAAAATGATAATTTCAATAATAAGTTATTAAATTTTAAAAATTGTATTGCTTCTCAAAAAAAGGCAAATCAGTCAAGCGCGTTCATTAGCATATGTGGTGACACAAAGTCCCCTCATGTGTGAAGACAAGAGAGTGTGGTAAAATGGGGTAACTATTTTGGGACAGACTCAAAAGTGAACTTCCTGTTTGTTTACCAAAATTATGATGTTGATTATGACTACGATGATGATGAGATAATAATAATAATAATAACAACAACAATAATAATAATAATAATGATAATAATAATAATAATAATAATAATAATAATAATAGTCAAAGAGTTGGTAAGGAAAGGAAAAGATATGACAGCGAAACAGCTCAAGACTGATCAGAAGAAAATGAGATTGGAAGGATGGAAAGAGAAGGTGATGCACGGACAGCATTTAAGACAGACAGAAGAGTTTGCTGGTCCAGAGAGATGGCAGTGGCTGAAACGAGGAAGTTTAAAAAAGGAGACGGAAAGTATGTTAGTTGCTGCACAGGACCAGGCACTTAGAACAAATTACCGGAAAGCCAGAATTGAGAAGGAGCACACATCTCCCTCATGCCGAATGTGTCATGACAAAGACGAAACGGTTACTCATCTGGTGAGTGAATGCAGCAAAATGGCACAGACTGAGTACAAAGGAAGGCATGATAGAGTAGCAGCTGCAGTTCACTGGGTCTGGCAAAGAAGTACGGTTTACCCCATGCGGAAATATGGTACGAACATCGGGCAGAGCCTGTCGCAGAGAACGATGATGTTAAACTCTTAGGGGATTTTAATATCCAGATAGACAAGGTTATTCAAGCTAGACGACCAGACGTCGTTCTCTTAAAAAAGAAGGAGAAGGAATGTCTCATCATAGATATTGCGATTCCAGGAGACTGCAGAGCTTGGCGTAAAGAGGAGGAAAAGATACAGAAGTATAACGACCTGGCATGGGAGCTGAAAAGGATATGGAAGGTGAAGGCGAAGGTAGTACCAATAGTCATCGGAGCCTTAGGAAATGTAACAACCATACACAGAAGCTTTCTGGCTGATCTAGGAGTCGAGGTGTCCTTTGAAACGATACAGAAGGCAAGCTTGCTTGGGACAGCTCACATCCTACGAAAAGTCTTGAACTAGAAAGAGAAATGAACAATGAAAAGAGGACTTGTTTGATAGAATAGAGAACAGATAACCCTAGATTTCTGGAAGAAGTCCAGTTGCTGTGTAATATACCAACAGAACATCAAGCTGTGGATAAAGGAAATAATAATAATAATAATAATAATAATAATAATGATAATAATAACAACAACAATGATAATAACAGTAATAATAATGATAATAAAAACAATAATAACAATTTGTATATTGTTATCATTATTATAATAGCAAATATATTCATCCAAGAAAGCTTCATCACCTTCATGGCTGTTCTTCCTGAGGCCCTGCAACTATCATTACGCTAGTTATTGCCAGGTCTCATTTACACCTGGGTCGAAAAGGATGAAAGGCGGAAAATCATCGTGTGTACGGATGAAACAATCCAGCGAGGTTCGAACCCAGGACCTTTAATATAAGACTCTAGAGCCTTCATCAATATATACCACAAGGAGAAAACTGTAAAAATGGAGGGTTCTACGGAGAAGCAGGGCTTGTAGACTGTGGATCCCCACTCTTAGAAAAAATGGTGCTGATTAGAACCTTTTCCTGCCCCAAGTCATTTGGAACTTTGAAAGGTTCTTCTAAGGGTCTTTAGAACCATTATTGATTGTGCAAGGAACCTTTTGGGGTTCTTGAAAATATGAAGGACCTTTTATAGAACCCCTTGTCTGTAGGGTTCTAAAAACCATAGGGGGGGTTCTAAATGGCACATTTTTCTAAGAGTGCTCAAAAAAGTTCATGATAAATTTATGAAGAAAAAAAAAGATTAATATGAAAGTGCGTAATAAGATAATTATAACATAACAAATAACATAAGTGTAAATTCATCGAGGAGTCATCATTTGATTTTGTAACTCTGGAGCAGGGTTTTCAACCAGGGTGCAGAAAGAAAATTTTTAAATACATTTTCGACAAACGTTGATTTTGTGAAATAATAAATATCAGAAACGGCTAGAGCAGGGGCGTCGCTAGACTATTTTGAATGGGGGGGGGGTGTAGAGGCCAGATTGCCGACGACCAACGTCGATAAATTCAACCGTATAAAGCCCATTGAGGCATGTTCAATTGTGCACCTCTATCATATTTTCCTTTTGAACTATATTTTGTTCACCTCACTTGCCGAATGTGTTTGTTTTCCGAAAACATCCTGTATCTAAATATAATACAAGCGAGCGCAGCGAGCGAGGAAAAATATACACTCTCTTACGTATTTAAGTGATAGTTCTTTATCAAACTACATGGTGGGCTTAAAGATATCTAAATTAATTATATTTGGTCACCTCTCTGGCCTGATTCATTCGGTTTCAAAGACCATCCTAAATCTTAATATTATACGAGCTAGCGCAGCGAGCGAGGAAAAAAAATCTATTTTTTCATGGTAGAAGTGACAATTCTTTATCAAAATACACGATGGTATTAACTATAAGATATCTAACTTATACAGGTACATTTGGTCACCTCACTTGTCGAATTCGTTTGCTTTCCCAAATCCATCTTGTATCTGAATATTGTACGAGCGAGCGTAGCGAGCGAGGAAAAATACATATTAACTCCTTTGCATGATAGAAGTGAAAGTTCTTCATAAAAAAATGCAGGATGGGCCTTTTGGATATCTTGATTTTGGTCACCTCTCATTTGCTTTCAAAGACTATCCTGTATCTAAGTATTATACGAGCGAGCGCAGCGAGCGAGGAGAAATATATATACTCTATTTTATGGTAGGTGATAATTCTTCATCAATATACACGATGGGCCTATAGCTTGCAAAATTTGTTTGCTTTCCCCAATCCATCTTGTATCTGAATATTATACGAGCGAGCGTAGCGAGCGAGGAAAAATTCGTAATCCTTTTCATGGTAGAAGTGAAAGTTCTTCATCAAAATACACGATTGGCCTTTAAGGTACCTATTTTGATATATTTGGTCACATCTCCTACCTAATTTATTTGCTTTTAAGACCATCCTATATCTAAATATTACACGAGCAAACGCAGCAAGCGAGGAAAATATACATACTCTTTTTATGGTAGAAGTGATAATTCTTCATCAAAATACATGATGGGCCTAAAGATATCTAGATTATATAGTGTTCATCTCACTCGCCGAATGTGTTTGCTTTCCGAAAACATCTTGTATCTGAATATAATTCGAGCGAGCGCAGCGAGCTAGGAAAATATCCATACTCTTTTTATGGTAGAAGTAAATACTTCTTCATCAAAATACATGATGGGCCTAAACTTAGATATCTAGATTATATAGTGTTCATCTCACTAGCCGAATGTGTTTGCTTTCCGAAAACATCCTGTATCTAAATATAATACAAGCGAGCAGTATTATTTCGTCGTCAGAATGCACAAGTAAATAAGCCGAATATGACTCTATTTGGGCACCTTACTCCTCTTTTTTCTTTTTTTTTTCCTCCTTCCTATTCCCTCTCCTTTCTCTCTCTCTCTCTCTATCTCCTTTTTTTTTGCCGACAGCGATCGTGAATTTTGAGTGGGGGGGGGGGGGGGGGTGTCACACCCCCACCCCCCCCCCCCCCTTTAGCGACGTCCTTGAGCTAGAGTATGTTATTTCATGTGGAAATAAACTTTTTAAGATAATTACGTATCTTTATGCCGGGGGGGTGTCCTCGGTGGTTATTTTTCCACGGGGTAACATTCCGGGAGGTAATTGTGCGTGGGGTGGTTGTCCGTGGGGGTAATTTTTCTGGGGTAATTGTATCTTGTGGGTAGTTTTTCGGAGGTGATTGTCCAGGGAGTAATCGTCCTAGAACCATATTTTATTGCTTTGATTTCTCATTGTACTTTGAATGACATAAACAAAACCACAAAGTGTTTAATCGTATTATATTGTTACTTCCTGGTATTCATAAAATCTGGTGTAATAACAAAATGACTACAAAGTTAAAACGAAACTGAAATAAATTTAGTATAAACTTATTATATTTTTAAAAACCAAAACTACAAAACTCTTCACAGAAGTAAGAAAAAAACCCTGGATTTTATGAGAGTCCACTTCTTGTTTTTAATTTTAAAGAAACCCAATGAAACTGAATAGGCTGATTAATCGCCTAATTGATTTCATGCTATTAAATTTCACTTTCTGTTTATTTCAAAACGGATATTGCTCTATGATAAGTGCAGAATATCGCCCATTAAGAAACTAGATGAGCGATATTAAGCAATTTTAAACAGCACAATAACACTTTGAATTTCGAGAGAGAGTTATCAGAATTAATATTAGTCATTTTGAGAAGACGTTTGATATAATTCGCCATATTACTCTTTTCTACTGAATATACGACCTTAACATAATGGCAAGTAAACATCATCTATTTGTTCTTCAGTTGATGGTAGCTTGTCTTCTACCCTTGGTGATCCATAGCTTAACGACGCTGACCAGCTCACAGTGTGATGAGGACTACAAGCTGAAGGAAGCAAAGTGCGAGAACAGAGGACTCGATTCGGTTCCTCAAACTCTTTCTGATGATATTGAGACGCTTTACTTATCTGATAACTATATTAGTTCTCTCTGTAACTCCTCCTTTAAAAGATATCCTCTGATCACCTACTTGGACCTTGCTTACAATGACATTAGAATAATAGAACCAAATGCTTTCTATCCACTCAAGGATTTGTTAGACCTAGAGTTTAGTGGAAACCCCCATCTTGTGCTTCCAGATTCGGGATTATTCAGATGGGCCAGCAAGCTAACTACTCTGAGCTTGGGTTCATCTAACTTGAAATGGCTTCCTAATGACATACTGAAAGGGATTTCACATTTAGATAGTGTATCATTTTTCAGGAATCAGTTATCATTCATCAATATAAGCTCTTGTGGCAGTGCACGACGAGTCCATCTTAATCGAAATCGATTTGAACACCTGATCCCAGAAAAATTTAAATTTGTTTGCCATACCGATCTCATGATGCTAAATTTCAACCCGATAAAATCAGTAGATCCTGATGTGATTGCATCACTACATGTCCGTTCCCTGCTGCTTGGAGGAGCGCCTTTGGGATTTGAAGTGATACGAAATTTATTCATCGGCATCTCGCTCTCTGATGAGATAGAAGAACTAACAATCGCTGATGGTCATTTGACTGTATTTTCAAAGAGTGTCTTTGACCCACTATACAATCATTACCTTCCTGTTCTTGATTTCATCTACAATAAAATAAGCGATCTCTATCCTTCCGTCTTCTGTAACCTGACAAAAGTCAGTCAGCTTATTCTGTCCTCGAACAATCTAATAAATATTGAACCAGATTTCTTTGATGGCATGCAAGAGTTACAGATGTTGGAAGCAGATGATAACCACTTAGAATTTATCAATCGAAACAATCATACTTGGACAATCGGCCTAGTCAAATTGGATTTGTCTCATAATTTCTTGAAAACAATTTCGCAATTTACATTTTACGGTTTGAAAAATTTAACGATCTTAGACTTGAGCTCAAACAAAAACCTTTATGTCTTTGAGTTAACTTCTCTGTCAGGACTTGATAATATTCAAATCATTGATTTGTCGGATTGCGGTTTAAAACGTTGGCAGTTGGACTCTCCTACATTGAAATCACTTTTGCTGAACAGCATGGAACAGTTCATGTTTCCTTTAAAACCGGAATCCTTCAATCGAATACGATTCCTTGTAAACTTGCAAATGCGAAACGTTGGAATATACGTCATAGATTTGTGGGACAAGGATTTAAACATATCTCTTTTTGATGGACTGTTCCAACTTCAGACTTTGGATATGAAAGAGAATCCTCTTAGTTTTTATTATGAACTGCCAAAGGAGCTCTTCCGACAACTCTCCGCTTTACAAGAGCTTAATCTGGACTTCTGCAATATTCTGCACTTACATCCACTTTTATTTGCAAGTCTGAAATCGCTTCAGAAGCTGACTTTAAAAGGAAACAGGTTAAAGCAACTTCATTGCGATCTACTGACGGGACTAGGAAATTTAACAAGTATTGACCTTGAAGGAAACTTTTTAACGTATCTCGATGAAACACTATTCTTGAAGAATGTAATGCTGACAAATATTTCGTTAGCAAACAACAAATTTACGGTTTTCAACCAAAGCACTTTTCAGAATAACCTGCCTTCTCTCTCATTTCTCGATTTATCATCAAACCCCATCAATTGTAACTGTGATCTAAAGTGGTTTTTTGCTTGGCTAAATGGGACAATACACATCCTCAAAAAGGACTTAACTATCTGCTCATTAGCATCAATGACTCCTCTCCGTGAGAAACCTCTGCTTGACTTTGATGTCAACGTGTTTTGTAGACCCAACATTCTCCCTGTCTGCCTGATTCCTCTGGTCGTCATTTGCATATTGGTAATCGTCATACTCGTTTATAAAAATCGATGGTCAATGAAATACAAATTCTTTCTCTTCAAACTGGCCGCAGTTGGGTATAAAGAGATTCAAGACGCCCGGGACCATGACGACTATGAGTTCGACCTGAACATCATCTCCTACGATGATGACGAATGGGTTCGCGAACATCTCCGACCAGCTATTGAAGAACACCTTCCGCAGTTTCAGAGGAATGTCTTTGGTGACGGAGACCTCGTGTTGGGTATGCATTATCTGGATTCTGTTGACTACGTCGTGAGCCACAGTTACAAAACAGTCATTCTACTGAGCAGAGCTGCCGTGCGCGATCGCTGGTTCATGCTCAAGCTCCGTATCGCCATGGACCACGTAAGTGATACTCGAACTGAATTCGTTGTCGTGGTCTACCTTGAAGATATCCCCGATGATGAGATACCTTTCCTGGCGAGGTTGTATCTCAGTGACGGGAGGCCCTACCTACATTGGCCTCAAGACGTAAGAGGGCACGAATTTTTCTGGAACGAATTGGTCAAATATCTGACCATTAATCTAAGGACCAATGACTTAATCCCAAACGAGTAGGACATAAGCAAGTTGATAAGCCTACGAAGTCGGCCGATGGCTAAAATCTATTAAATTCTTAGCATTTTTGCTTGATAGGCCATTTTCGTAATATATTCAAATTTATACACGCTTGCCTTTTGACAAACTATTGCATGCATCTGCATAAAATCTATTCTTTTTCAATAGTCAGAATGTGAATTGTATGTATAAGGCGTTGTTAGGTTGGACAAACATTTCGATTGCCCAACCTAGCAAGCTTAATGTATGCAATTTGCATTCTGACTATTGAAATATAGTGACTTGTAACAGGTGTATGTATAAATTTTTAGTGAATTATGAAAATGGCCTATTGTGTGTATATTCTTTAATACTTTTAAGTAATGCTGCTTTTACATAATTTTATGTAACCTATCGTTGACAAAGCCCTGGCATTCTTTTGACTGGAATGGATCATACACGGTGTGAAAAACTTTATGAAGGTAATGCACACATACACAAGGGCGGCGCCAGGGTGTTCTGATGGGGGGGGGGGGGGGGGCAAGGTGACCCATAGGTGATTTTATCTACGTTTTAAATGAAAAAATAGGGGTGTTACATATAGTTGCATGACCGAACCCTCTTTTTCCCATATGCTTCTTTCTTCTTTCTCCTCTTTTTTCTCTTCCTTTTATCTTTTTTTTTTTTTTTTTTTTTGCTTTTGCTTTTAATCACACTTAAAAAATCATAGAGGGCGGTCGCCCCCTGCCCCCCTGTAGCGCGGCCCTGCACATACACACGCAAAATATGGAAGCTCGGAAAAAGGTGGACCAAACTGTCATGTCCGTTACGCTTTACCTTTAGCTCTAACAAGTAGGTTCCTCATCAAAATATTTCAAAACATGCATTTATATTATGACCCTAACTTTAATTGATATCAAATCCAAGTTCATCCAGTCCCAAAACTCACAGGATTTTCACAGGCCTATATTATCAAATATACATGTACGAGCATAATTATGAAGAGTTTGGTTCCAAAAGGTAATACATCCATAAATCTAAGTTCTGAGAAAAACTGATTTTTTAATTATCATAGTTAGCAATGTCAGTTTGCAATGATACTTTCGCTGATTGTACTACTGTATGATACAGAAGTAAAACACTCTTAAAACTTCAAAGTCCACAGATATATTTATAAACAAATTTTTCATATTTTTATTTGACTGGATGTAGTACCTTTTGGAACCGAAACAGGATGTAGTAATTTTTGGAACCAAAATTTCCCAGACTGTACAATTACGTTTGTGCTAAATCACAAGGGAATGACCCTTTCACGTTAAAAGGAGACAAATCTGCAATGATTTCATGATTATTTAATCCAGTTATAATAATCAAAGTTCATACTAGCTGTCGAATAAAGTTTGAATCGCAGAAGAATTTGGAAATGTTTTGTCATATAAAGTATTTGCATAAATGAAGAGTTCGGTTCCAAAAGGTACTACATCCATAAATCCAAGTTCTAAGAAAGACATTGTTTTTTGATTATCATAGCAATGTAACTGAGTTAGGAATGATACTTTCGCTGACTGTACTACTGTATGATACAGTATAAAGTAAAACCACTCTTTACAAAAATTTAAGTCCATAGATTTATTCATAATCAATTATTCTTTTATTTAAGTGGATGCACTGTAAAAAAAATTCTTTGAAATTTCCTTGATTTTCCTAAGAAGAATTTACTTTAAAAACGGAGTTTTTCCCCTTGCACATTCGATTAAGTCTTACTAACTCAAACTTGCAGTGTATTAGAATGTACTTGATATTTTAAAGTACAATTACATCCTAAGAAAATTCAAGAGTAATTTGAACTTGTTTCAATTTTAGTGATTTTAACGCAAATTAAGAAATTAAACTAATTACTCAAACAATTTATGTTGAGTGTACTTATCTCTTTTTCAAGGAAAGTCTGATTAACATAATAGCAAACACATAGTAGACTCCTTCCTCACATAGCCGATGTATTGCCACCTGAACTGTTTGCAAAAAGAATGATTTCTTTTGTGAAGAATGCCCTAAACTCTTCCAATACTATAGTAGCATATATTTTTGGTATGAGTCAGTTTGGTTCTCACTCAGTAATGGGGTGTAATATACGTTTGTTACAGAGCCAGTTTGATATGAGCTGCAAAGGGGTGATACATACCTGGAATCACACATGTTTGGAAGATGTAGAGAATGAAAGGGTTGCCGAGCAAATCAAAGAACTTGTATTTGTTAGGGATAGGTGTCACCATGGGGTTGGGGCTCTAAGCAAGGAAGAATGCAAAACGATAATTAACTTCCTTTGCTTGCATTAAGGGCAGGCTCCGTCTCAGAAGTTACACTGGTTCGGTGGAGGGAGTTGGATTTGGGCAGCTTTTTGGAGGAAGGGTGGGCGGGGTCGATCGACGAATGGGGAATTTGCGCTCATTTGCGTTTTCAGGCAATTTGCTCTCGGCTCTGCTGCGGGCTCTCCTGGTCGGCGGCGCTGATGGCATCATGTGCGTTCCCTCGGTCTCAGTGGAGGTTACATGTTATCGAGCCCTTGTGGTCTTTGACTATGGGTTTCGGGGATGTGTGGCTTCCGGGGGGCTGGGGGATGTGGGACTTCATGTGCGGGTAGGTGGGGGCTGCTCGCGGGTGGAGTCGTCGGTGCTGCCGGTTTGTGGGGCCGAGAGTGATTTGCTGGAGAGGGTGGGGAGATGGAAGGGTGGGTGGGTGCGATTTTCTTGTTTGCTGATTGAATTTTGCTTGTTTCTTTTATTTGGAACGCATTTCGAGTTTGTCTCCTTCTTTTGCGACAGTGGGGTTTCTGGGAGGGACTTTACTTTTTAAGTAACAATAGTCATTAATAGGTATGCACCATCAACCATGTCTTTGTCTTTTTTTTTTCTTTTTTTTTTTTTTTTGCATTACTTTGCTTTGCCGTGATTTTATTGTACATGTATTCATTTGTTGTCCTTATGCTTTTATGTATGTTGCCTCGTATAGTTTTATTGTATATTGTACCTTTTGAAGAGGTGAATAAAGACGAAATGAAATTATACATGAATATTCTGAATATCTGGCGCTGCTCACTGGCTGCTGGGCCCACGATCAATTGGGCAAAAAGAATTTCCTTTCTCGGACAATAAATTTGGAGATATTCATTAAGAGCAAGTTAATAGGTTTTTTTTTTAAATAAAACAATAATTTTTTTGTGTTTGAAAAAAAAATGATGAAAATTAAGGAGTGTAAAAAAAAATCATAATTCATTTAAGCAAAGAAAAAGCAACGTTGAATAGTCACGCAGTTTGAAAATCTCAAAACTTTATGTTTCAGGAAAATTTTTCCACCGGTTTATTTGTTGAGATGCACCAATCGAGAATATATAAATGTTAGTACCTTATTAAGTACTGTTAAGTGCCAAAGTGAAGTCTATATGATAAAGATAATGTTCCCTGATAATATTTAATGGTGTCCGTGAGTGTCGGATGAGTAGTGGACTTTCGTGCTTAAAAAGAAAAATATATATATTTTTACATCTTACAATAATTATATAAGTTGATGTAACTTAATTCAATTGAGTAAAGAGGTTGTAAGAAAACTAAGTAAATTCTACTTAGAATATCTGTAAGTTAGTATTACTTTAAAAAATTAAGGCAACTATTTTCCTCAATTTAATTAAGTAATTTCAACAAGATTATTTTTAAAGTGTGTAGTACTTTTTTGAACCGAACTAAAATGGATGTAGTAACTTTTGGAACCGAACTGATTTTTAAATGCCATTTTTTCAACTTTCCAATTGGAAATTTAGCTTTTTGTTAGTATCAGAGTATAAATCTACTGAAAATGAGTAAATTAATGCCAAAAATTCAATTTTGATTCTTAAAAAAAATGGATGTAGTACCTTTCGGAACCGAGCTCTTCATATAAGAAAGGTGATCTGTTCGTAAATTCGAACAATATACAAGCACAAGGCTTTATTGTGAAAATCCTGTGAGTTTTGGGACTGAATGAACTTGGATTTGATATCACTTAAAGTTAGGGTCATAATATAAATGCATGTTTTGAAATATTGTGATGAGGAGCCTACTTGTCAGAGCTAAAGGCAAAGCGAAACGGACATGAAAGTTTGGTCCACCTTTTCCTAGCTTCCATATTTTAAGGAATACAAGATATGGCAGATACTCTGTTGCTTATATACATGTAGTAAAGTAGATGTATGAGAATTTACATTATAGCTGTTACTAGTATTCTGTAATACATACTTTTGTGAACTTATCTTAGTGGGGTTGTTTCTCTTGATATCTTCAAGACACAGAGGAAATCAATAATTGCTCCTGCACCAGGCTAGACACGATTTTTAAATGTAGTGTCATATTACCATCGCACTCAACACACAAAACAAAAATTTCCAGATGATTCCATTGTAATTCATATCTCTAATAGCTCATAAAGTAAGAGTTAGAATTTAAAAAAAAACTTGGGTAACGGAGATGTCAAACTTATAAAGGGCGCTATGTCTCTGATCATTTTTTTCAAAATTACAAAATACTTCATTTTCATGATAATGATATTCAAAAGGACATGTTTTAAGTTTTTATATATGGTAGACTTTAATGATCCGTTATCAAAATCTCCGTATAATGCTGAAAGTACCAAGACAATTAACAGCCTTGTAGATCATGTCTCAAACGTAGATGCATGGAGAAAACAAAACTACTAATGAAAACTCTGAACATGATTATCATGCTAATTACATGTGTTTTCATTTCAATGTATTGAATGTTATCTGTATCAGATATAAAGAAAAGTAATTAACAGTCCTGGAATTCTAGAATTTTTTGCTACAAGTTCAGTGCACTAATTGATAATAGCATGGGGAAAAAGTTACAATCTGCATGATCTCAAAGTCATTTACCGGTTTATTTTTTGCTGTAAGAAATGAATAGTACATCAAATGTATGCAATGTGCATGATCATATCAACATCTTAGGTGGGCGTGGGGAGTAAAAGACCAAGGATACAGGTGAAGTTTGAAAAAAGAGTTGTATTAAAAACATTATAGACAGATCTCAGAGAGAGAGAGAGAGAGAAGGAAAGAAAGAAACAATGAGAGGGACAGGTACAGAAAGATAGATTACATCATACATTTGAAAGCTATTGGTAATAAATTACAATAAAAGTACTAGACATCAACTGGAAAAGAATCCTCAACTAAAACAGTGGTGTGTATTGTAGCAAACTCAGAACTTGACTAAAACATACACATAACCTAGAAAAATGCTTGTTATCAGAAACAGATAAATCACATATTAATCTGCAAGAACTGGCAACAGTAAATTAATGACAGAACGCAGGGAAGACACAAAATATAGAAATAAATAAACGATTGTGTCCCACGTACCAACCAGAAGCAGAAACCGAATTCAATTCCGTTATTTTCTGCCCGTCTCTTAAAAAAGAAAGATTAAAGTTATTCTGTAACACATACAACTTGTAGGCCTAACCTCCGAAATAAGCGAATGTGAAAAGTTAAACGATATCATGCAATATAAAGACTATGATATATTAATAAAATCTGTCTAACTTCCATTAGCAATATGTATAACGAAATAAGCTCAGAAAAAAAAAAAAACTAGATTTTTTCTTCCTATTTTGTATATGAGGTAAGGATAGTATGGCAGATGGTCCTTTTCCTTATAAAACTTTATGGATTTTAAAGCCTTGTATCCGTATACCATTTGGGCCTTATTTTTATTTTTTAATTTTATTTTTTACTTGGCATGCAATTTGAATGATTCATTTGTAAAAAAAAATGTTTTTGTTATACTGATGATAATCCAAAATTGTGGATTCTATTTCAATAAATTTTATTTTATTTCATTTGAATTGATTAAACTTAGTTCATTTGGTAATTATGATTTTTTTTTTTTTTGAGGGGGCGCTACTGTGGGCTTGGAAGATTGTAATATAATTAAAATATATATGAAAATAAAATTGCACCTATATCGTCCTAAATTTCGGGGGGCTTGAGCAATCCCCCCCCCCCCCCATAGAACCTCGCCTGGTAATTACGTGAAGTGCCCCCATATCCTTCTTTCTCAAAAACAAAATTCAAAATTTCCTCCCACTTGATAAATACTGGAGCAATCTAGGAATTCGGGGGGAGGGGGTGCTGTCACAAATCAAAATAATAATTTGATTTGATTTTGATTTATTTATTTTCTTCTGCATTGATATATGTACAATTTTTTCGGATAACATACATAAAATAAAATACAAAAGAATTTTTACAATGAATCATAACACAAAGTATTTGTAATAATCATTTACAAAACAAATGATAAATTGTCAATTATTTTTTTTTTTTTGTAATTCAGTTAAACATAAGATTTAATTAAATATAAGATTATTTGCAGAAGAAGGACTGCCATTATAAGCAATGTGCTTGAAAACATGGCAGCCCCAAATATTATGAACTAGTTACCATATCAAATAAGCAGAATGGAAAAATAACTAAATCCTGTATTAAGAGGATAATGACGATGATGATGATGAAATGATGATGATGATGATGATGATGATGATGATATTGATGATGATGATGATGATGATGATGATGATGATTGATGAAGATGACGATGCTGATCATGATATCGGTAATGACTAAATGGTAGAAAGGATGATACTGTGAAAAAGAGTGAGGAGCTAACACAGAAATTTTACCGTGAATATTCTGATAGCAACATGGTCTTAACTTTCGCTTTAAATGAGTAGAGTGAACAAGAGGATTTGATACATTCTGGGAGAGGATTCCATAGGTCTGGGCCATGGTGTCTTACGGATCTATGGGCAATAAGTAACTTAGGGTTAATTACATGAAGATCAGAGGAATTTCGAGTAGGGTAGAGGTGAATAGTGTTATTTAAAGTATAAAAGTTTTGAAATGAAAGAGGGAGCATGTTATTCAAATACTTAATACTACTAGTACTTATTTCAAATGTTCTGCTGAGGGCCAGAAAGCCATTTACTAAAAGCACAACAAATGCCCTTCTGGCTCTCAACCAACTATGAGATCGATGTTGCTTGTACGAGTGGTACATAGTGAGGGGAGTTTACCGCTGGAAAAGTATTGAGTCAAAATACTAAATGTATAGTTGAAAATATAATTGTATATCCAAATGTAAGGAACAGGTATCCATCATATCATTAGAAACATACAGGCCTTTAACAAAAAAAAAACAACAACAACAACAGCTTAAACATTAAAGAAAGAGGATGGCAGCTCAGAAAGTTTCGTACCTCTTCTCTGCCAAAGCCGAATATAAGATTAATCAGGCAGCTTCAGATTGCAATCGGTTGCATATCTGCACATCAGTTTCATATTCATTTCAGTAAAAATTATGATTTCTCTCATTTTCGTTTATAAAAGTACAACCACAAACACCACACCGACTACACATTAAATGTAGGCCAGTAATATATGCCTACATAACAAAAAGGTATATTAGAAAGGCAATCCAAGAGTTGTATTTTACATCGACTGAGTGTTTTTGACAATGAAGAACATGAAATACTAATCAATTGCTTCGTGTTCAATGGCTGCAGAATTGGGCAGCACGATTAGTGTTATAGGTTTCCAGGGATCATCCTTCTCAACCACTTTGAGTTCACTGCACTGGCTTCCTTTGAAACAGAGAATAATTTTCAAATTACTTGTGTTTGTGTACAAAATACTTAATAATCAAGCTCCAAAGTATTTGGGTAATTGTTTAAATTTATACACACCCACCATAGCACTGAGGTCAGCCAGTGATCCTCTTCGTCTTACACATTCAGTTACTCGTACATTATTAGCTGGTGATAGGACATTTACTGTGTCAGCTTCAAAACGCTGGAATGATTTGCCACTCACAATTAGACAGTCTCTATCAATTACAATATTCAGAAAGGCATTGAAAACCCATCTTTTTTGCAGTTTGTAGTTAAGGATTTTCATATGATTAAATTCGTAATTATAATTACATGTATTTGCACTGTTTGACTTACTGTAAGCGCTTTGGGCCTTATGGGAAAAACGCAGTATAAATGATAAATAATAATAATAATAAAATGTACATTGCGGTTATAATATAAACGTTAAAGTGCCTGTTTGTTTTTTTAAATCTTTTCAATTCAACTGTAATAGAAAAAATTGTACCGATGATATTATAAAAAATGCATACAAAATAATAACTAACTACCAACCTACTACAACTACTACTACTACTACTACTACTACTACTACCACTACTACCACTACTACCACTACTACCACTATTACCACTACTACCACTACTACCACCACCACTACTACTACTACTACTACTACTACTACTACTACTACTAGGCTACTACTATACTACTACTACTACTACTACTACTACTACTACTACTACTTCTACTACTACTATCACTACTACTACTACCACTACAACTAGTACTACTACCACCACCACCACTACTACCACTACTGCTACTATTACCACCACTACTACTACCACTACTGCTACTACTACTACTACTAGGCTACTACTATTCTACTACCACTACTACTACTGCTGCTGCTGCTGCTGCTTCTACTACTACTACTACTACTACTACTACTACTGCTGCTGCTACTACTGCTGCTGCTTCTACTACTACTACTACTATTACTACTACTACTAGCACACACCAACAAAAGTTATTGGCATAGCCTATCTTAGAGTTGTAATTTGTATCAAAAGAATGTTTTCGACTTACTAATCCTTTTTCAATCACCTCCAGTACTAAAAAAAAAATAGTATCCTCCAAACTGCTGTAAATTATCCTTTGGATTGTGTGGCATTGAACACTAAAGTTTGGAAGAATAATTACTACATAGCAAAAAAAACTACAAAAAAAAGAAGAAAAAAAACCCTCAGCGTGGGTAAAGTGGCCCTATACTGTTAAATTTGTCTACAATGGATGGCAGCAGACTTATACTTTATTATAGATCTAAGCCTATGTACCTACTTTGGGGGGGGGGGGGGGGGGGGGTTCGAGCACTAAGCACAATTCTTTGTTTAATTTTAATGTTTGTGTAGGTCTATCTACAATTCTTTGTTTACTCTTAAATTAATGCTGTCATGATTTGTTACCGCACAGATTCATAATTTCAGGTGTCGATATTTACCTTTAAGTGTTTGCATGCATGAATTTATTTCTGCAGGTTATAGGCCTTTTGGGGTCTGCCCTTCTGCGCTGTTTCGACAAAAGGAAGCAAGTGACGTGACATCTAAATTTCCCTAAGTTTTTAGTTGATATTTCATATTTCATCTAATATGACAAATGAAAAATTGAATAATTCATTCTTATCATTTATGTTCATTCACAAAGTAAAACATATAATATAAAATGATATAGTGTATATATGTTAAACTAATATTGTTTGTATGATTATATTCACGCAAATGTCATTGTAGGCCTACTTCTTTTGGAAATGAATAAATATGATTTTGACAATTCAAATATGCTTTTCCTCCAGGCCAAATTTTATACATAAACACCTGCTTGTGAGATATGTTAGATCGGTATGCTATGGTGTATAGTAGTAGTAGTAGTAGTAGCAGCAGCAGCATCAGTAGTAGTAGTAGTAGCAGCAGCAGCAGCAGCAGCAGCAGTAGTAGTAGTGGTAGTAGTAGTAATAGTCACAGTAGTAGTAGCCTGTTGTAGCCTTATTAGCAGTAGTAGTCATATTACCCTGTAGTAGTAGTGGTAGTAGTAGTAGTAGTAGTAGTAGTAGTAGTAGTAGTAGTAGTAGTGGTGGTAGTAGTAGTAGTAGTAGTAGTAGTAGTAGTAGTGGTGGTAGTAGTAGTAGTAGTAGTAGTAGTAGTGGTGGTGGTGTTGGTGGTGGTGGTGTTGGTGGTAGTAGTAGTAGGTTGGTAATTAGTTATCATTTTGTATACATTTTTAAAAAAAATAATATCGTCAGTATAATTTTTTCTGTTACAGTTGAATTGAAAAGATATTTAAAAAAAAACAGACCCTTTAACTATTATATTATAACTGCATTGTACATTTCATGTTCTTCATCGCCAAAAACAGTCGATGTAAAATGCAACCCTAAGATTGTCTTTCTAATAAACCTTTTTGTTATGTAGGCCTATATTACTGCCTACATTTAATGTGTAGGCAGTGTGGTGTGTGTAGTTTCACTTTTATAAACGAAAATAAGTGAAAACATCATTTTTAATTAAATAAATATGAAAATGATGTGGAGATAAGCAACCGATTGCAATCTTAAGCTGCCTGATTAATCTTATATTCTGCTTTGGCAGAGAAGAGGTACTTTCTGAGCTGCCATCCTCTTTCTTTGTGGTTTAAGCTGTTGTTGTTGTTTGTTTTTTCTTAAAGGCCTGTATGTTTCTGGTGGTGTGATGGATACCTGTTCCTTACACTTGGAAATACAATTATATTTTCAACTGTACATTTAGTATTTTGACTCGATACTTTTCCAGCGTTAGACTCCGCTCACTATGTACCACTCGTACAAGCAACATCGATCCCATAGTTGGTTGAGAGCTAGAATTAAGAGCACTTGTTGTGCTTTTAGTTAATGGCTTTCTGGCCCTCAGCAGAACATTTGAAATAAGTACTAGTAGTATAATACAGAGTAACAGAGAGAGAGTGCGAGCACATTGGGGAGAGATAGAGAGAGAGAGAGAGAGAGAGAAAGAATGAGCATCATTGGAGAAAGAGAGAAAAATCAGTGCCTGCGAGAACGCAACAAGTATCAGCGATAGGGTCTGCGCGCGAAGACTACTAACAATCGTCAATGAGTCGTACGTGACAGTCAATGGGATTGCGTGGATTGCCTATGGAAAGGTCCAGCAAGAAATCAAGTCCACGCACATGCGCACAAGGAGGATTTGCGTTTCCATGTACGGAAAAAAAATTCGCGAGCCGGACAAGTGACCAACGGGCTAGAGAGACAAGCCAATGACTTGCCTAGGCAGAACCCCCCCTCCCCCCATCCCGCCCAAGCGCCCATGGATTGACATATCAATAACGAACATTTAAAAAAAAAATAGAAAAGTAATAATGAAACGAACAAGACAAGATACTCGCCTCCTCCAATTAAGAGATAAAGAATACTGACTAACTATCAAGTTTCCTTTGAATAACACGGTTATAAAGACTAAAAACCTTATAAGTGGCCAGGTACAGCTGAACACCAGCACTTTTCCTGAACCATGCAAAATTTCATTCTATGTAATTTTATGCACAACAAAAGACTTCAGTACTGTCTAAAGACTATCACACCAATTTTATCATTTTACCACAGTTTTTTTTTTTTTTGGGGGGGGGGAGGATTTTGAGACATTGGGCATTATTGCCTCTTTTGACATGTTTAGGGTGGGTTTTGTTTTTTACTACTTCTATACAGATTAAACATTTATCTACATACCTTTCGCTCGTGGGAACATGTTTTCATTTGCAGTTTCGCTAGCTTCCATGAAGCAGTTCCAATGTTTTTTGCCGCTGACCCCAAGTCATCATCCTTCCGAGAACTGTTGTAAGCTTTCATGTAACACTCAAGAGCACTCTGTGAATGCAATGCAAAATACCAAACATCATTGAAGACTTGTAGGTTTGGTTCGTAAATTTCAGTACCTTCAAATTAGCATGTTACTGTCAGCTTTAAAAACAGTTACACATTTGGTTACATATACAGACAATTTATTTATGGAATGTTTCCTAATAACTTGAAAACTATTAAATTCAATTCAATTCAAAATGGTTTACAAGACATACAATGACAATAGATAATAAAAAAAAACTAATTATCATGTGCAGATTATAGTGTTATTTGGGTATGTGAAGTATGATAGGGTGACCATATTTCGCGCACATTTTAATTTTCTAAAGAGCTCAATTTTCAATCCATAATTTTCCCAAATTTTCCCAAAATTATTCTAATCAATTGACCCCAAAGAGAGAGCAAAATTTCAGACTACAAATGAGCGCAAGAAGAAGATTCATTTACAAAGAATTCCCGAGGTATCGCGATTGCAAAATTCGATGTCCTATTGCAGTGCGTGCAACTTGAATAAGTTTACAGAAACGAGTCCTAATTTAGCGCACACCAGTTTACAAATGATTAATACAAAATAGAGATAAAAGGAAAGATAACTGCATCAATAGCAAGGCAAAATTCAATAGAATCATTTGATATCACATTTTACTTACAATTTTGATGACATCGTCTCTCGAAATGAGGAATTCTAGACCCTTGTCGGTAGACTCAATTTTTTTCGGAACGGACGCAAAATGCGGAAAATTTTGCCCATATTTTATCAATAACTTTCTAATTCCTTCCTCAATTTCAAAGAAAAGTTAGCCTGAAGATAATTCTAGGGTGCTCTTTCCGTTGGTGCTAACAGATTTTCGAAATCCTTTCTAGTTTTTGAGATATGGCCCTGTGCTCGAAATATAGACATGCGCGAAATTAGGTCACGATACCAAACATGTCCTTCTTAAAGTTATGCCTGCTTATTATACCTCTCCAAAACGAAGTGTGAAGGGGGTATATAGGAATCAGCGTACGGTCGGTCGGTCGATCGGGCGGTCGGTCGGTCCGTTGCAAAACTTGCGGTCGAACTACTTCCTCATTTTTCGAGCAATGCTCATGAAATTCTGCACACACATTGGCCTTGGGATGAAGATGTGCAAGACACACTTTTTGCATGTGTCGGATATTGCGTTGCCATGGTAACGTCATATTGCAAAAAATCGGGGGAAAGCTTGCGGACCGAACTACTTTCTCATTTTTTAAGCAATGCTTGTGAAATACGGCACACACATTGGTCTTGGAATGAAGATGTGCAAGACACACTTTTTGCACGTGTCGGAAACTGTGTTGCCATGGTAACGGCATATTATTGCAGAAATCGGGGAAAGCTTGCGGATCGAACCGTTAAACACAACAAAAACAACAACTCCCCCCCCCCCCTAAACAAAATGCTGTAACTTTTTAACGAAGAGGTTTTGAGTAAAGTGACTTGGCATGAATGTTTCTACACTAATTGACCAACTTCTGTGTAAAAATGAGATTGATCCGTCAAGTAATGCATGAGTGAGCAGGCACTAAAGGAAAAATGTCACTTTTTAAAGTTCAAAAGCATCATATCATGACTCATGAGTCAAGGATATCGGAACACATTTCAAGTTTTCAGCGTTTGAAGGCATGCACCATGAATTTCATGTGCTCCCCAACATACCGAATGACCTGAGGGTCAAATTTCACGCTTGACTGAGCACAAGGTGAAAATTGCAAAACTGCAGTTTTGACATCTTTCGCGCGTAAATTTGATCTAATGCAAATGAATTCGTGTTTTGGATTGGTGTTTGCAACTGTTGCAATCGATGCCTATTAATTCACGGTTGAATGAACACATAATAAAACAAATTATCACCATGTTGAAATTATCAAATAATTATTGTTTTATTTTTGTGCACTCATTGATAACATTTTTAGCATATTCATATGACCAGTGTATGTATCAATGATCCCCTGGCATCTTCATGGAAAGTTCACGCTTCAATGAGCACGTGGGACAGGAAAATCTCTTTTTTCACTTATGGATCAAAATACAATTGCTTGATTTCGTTAACCATCACAAGCCTTCTTGGGGAGTTCGTCTGATTTGATTTTCATCGAAATCCTGATCTCTTACGCTTCAGTAAGCAAAAAAAAGACAGAAAATTATGCAAATGAGGAGAAAGTTTAGCGCTTTGTCCCTGCTCCCTGCCGTATCGAATACTTAAGTTGGTGTATGATCCTGTTAGTTAGTGACCTCCAGAAGATATGTGCCAATTTTCATGAAATAAGTCACAGTAGAATGAACAATAATCAAAATAGGCCAGATTCACGTTTTATTTCCTCCCCCACTGACAATAATGTACAGTTAGGGAGCAAAGTTTTAACATAAGTGAAATTTGGCCTATTGCAATAAATCGGGGGAAAATCTTGTGGATCGAATTACTTCCTTATTTTTTCGAGCAATGCTCATGAAATTCGGCACACACATTGGTCTTTGGATGAAGATGTGCAAGACACACTTTTTGAATGTGTCGAAAAATGCGTTGCCATGGTAACGGCATATTATTTCAATAAATCGGGGGAAAGCTTGCGGATCGGATCGCACTACGTCCTCATTTTTCGAGCAATGCTCATAAAATGTGGCTCACACATTGGGGCGGGGGTACACACGCCATTCTCCCCCCTTCCAAAAGTGGGGGTATATATGCCACCCCATCCCCCCCCCCCCCCCGAATTACACCAGTGAAACCATCCCATGATTTGAACCTCTTTTGTTAATCGTTAATATGATTCCTATTTTTATTGAATGAGAATTGGAAATGAATGAAATGAAGTTGATTTTTTTTCTCCTCTGCATATATGCAAAGAGGACGTACTCTACCTTGAAGCCGTTTAATTTGACTTCTCTGCATGCCTGATCACATGCTGACTTGAAGAACATGTTGCCTTTTTCTCTTAACATTCTTGAAGATTCACATTCGGTAATGGCGCCACCTATACACAGAAAGAAATTAAAATGTTTAATAAACAATTTGCTCCTCATATTGGTTTTGATTCATTTTTGGCTGTCTTACATGACCAGGGGACCGTTTCATGAAAATTGTCAGCACTGACAAGTTGTCAGTCACTGACATTTACCATAGAAACAGTCAGTGATCAGGGCTTCTCAGCCAATCAAAACCAAGGATTTTGCTGAAATTGTCAGTGACTGACAACTTATCAGTGCTAACAACTTTCATGAAACGGTCCCCCGATCTCAGCTACAATTAACCTGTCTGGTCTCGAGACCTTCAATATCTTAGTTCTATAAATTTACGTCTTCCATTTCACTGTTCACTAGGATTATCATGATGATAATGATGAATTAAATGATGTACAACCATGACAACGGATGAAAGCATCCATGCATTCACACACCTTCAGTAGAGGGAAAATTTAGATATATAACATGATTGGCTTTCCGGTTTATTAGGTTTAACATTCTTGATTCATGTTGTGTGATTTGGAAAGAAGATATGTTGGTTAGAAAGGTTGTAAGGTTATTACTTTTTTTAAAGAATTCATCATTTTCACTTTTTTCTCTGATTTATTTTTGGGCTTTTTTCAGTTTGTTTTTATTGGGAAAAAAAGAAAAGAAAAGATAGGATGTAATATAACTACAGGACATTGCTCTTTAGAAATAATTCAGACCTGGTTATCATGGTTATTGTGGAAGGAACTGTCTAAAAGTTATTGAACTGTCTTAAAGTTACTGAAAAACTAATGGAAATGGTTTTGCAACGTAAGGTTTAGAATTATTACAGCTTGAAAATCACAAACATTGAAAAGCACAGCAAACACAATATGGAATTTCACGCACATGTGAAATGTGACGATTTGGCCAGCTTTAAGCCAAGTAGTCACATTTGGCATTTGATGGCATTCCTTGAGTCATCCTTTTTTAGGGAAGTTTTATTACGATAAGCATCCACGCTGATATAAAGAGAAGATAATTATAGAGCCCATGAGTCCTTTTGTCTCGCCTGCGTAGCGGAGCGAGACTATCATGAGTATAGGCGCCACTCTATCCGACGTAGGCGTCGTCGTCGTCGTCGTTGGCGTCGTCAAAAATTATACCGTATCACTATAACTATCTATGCATTTGAGATAGATTCACTGAATTCACATTACATATACATCTCTTGAAGCCGCCAGTCATGTTCGAAAATTAGTTTGATCTGACCAATCTCAAAAGTCAAAGGGTCAATGAACTTTCTGCAAAAAGCACTATAATCACAATAACTTTCTATAAATTTGAGGTAGGTTCACCAAATTCATACCACAGGTACATCTCTTGAAACCGTAGGTCAAGTTCGAAAATGAGTTGGATCTAACCATTTTCAGAGGTCAAAAGGTCGATGAACTTTCTGCAAAAAGCACTGTAATCACAATGGATTTGAGGGAGATTAACCAAATTCATACCACAGATACATCTCTTGAAGCCGCAGGTCATGTTCGAAAATGAGTTGGATCTGACCAAGTTCAAAGGTCAGAAGGTCAATAAACTTTCTGCAAATATCACTCTAATCACAGTAACTTTCTATGAATTCATACCACAGTTGCATCTTTTAAAGGCACAGGTCAAGTTTGAAAAAAAAAATCAAAGGTCAAAAGTCAAACTTCATTAAAAGCCACTGAACATATAACTTTTTGTAACCTTTTGGAGATGCAAGCGAGACAACGCCTGGCGTTTGCTTTGTTCTTCAGTCAGAACTCGACCTTGCTGTTACAAAACGACTTATTATGGATTCGATGCAATATAAGTTGAATCTGCTTTGATTTTCGCTAATAGAGGAATTCACTTTAAATTTGATCATTTATTTGTCGTCATTTAAGTGTGACTTTTTTTTTCTTTTTGATAGGATAATTGAAAGCCGTTTTTATCCTTCCTTTTTACAAGATCATAGCCAAAAATGTATTCAGCACAGAAACATAGATTGTGAATTGAGCTAAACTATATTGCGTCATGCATTCTATGATACTTCACCCTTTTCAATCGATGAGCAATCTTCTCCGTGCCCTTCGTGCTGCATATATTTGGCGTCACATGCCTTTGTTGAGCCTATGCCATCATTTGTGTCAGTGCACTTTGAAGTGTGATCGAATTGACTTGCATCGGAGTCAGACTGATCAGAATGATTCATGAATTCAACACCTTCTGCAAAATATCCTTTGGGACCTTCGTACAAATGAAATGATACTTTATCTCCAATTTCAACCTGCTCGTACAATAATTTAGATTCATGGAAGAACACCTTGTTGTAAGTGTCGGTGGATATGAAGCCGTATTTACGCTCGTCGAAAAATTGCTTCACAGTTCCGGTTACATCCGATTCAAGAAGCACCTCTTGATCTGAATTCTCATCAGACTTGGAGTCAGAGAGATCTACCTTAACAGTGTCGAAATACTCAACAAACTCTGCGTAGTATCCCTTTGGTCCTTTACACAACTCAAATCTCACCCTATCTCCAACTTCAATATTCTCGTATGATACTTCGGTTATGTGGAAGAACACTTTGCTGTACGTTTCATTGACTTTGATAAACCCGTATTTACGCCCGACAAAATAGTTCTTCACAACTCCGGTTGCATTCAAATCAAGAAGCCCCTTTTGATCCAAATTCTCATCAGACTCGGAGTCAGAGAGATACTCGACAGATTCTGCGTAGTATCCCTTAGGTCCTTTGCACAACTTAAATATCACTTCATCTCCAGCTTCAACAGGCTCGTATGATACTTGGTTCTTACGAAAGAACACTTTGTTGTAAGTGTTATTGGTTATGAAGCCGTATTTACGCTTCTTAGAATAGTTCTTCACAACTCCAGTCACCCGTTTGTTTGGCATGTTGACATGAAGACAGTAAAGGCAAATGATCAATATCTCTTAATATCCAACTTTGTTTAACAACGTTGTGCATAAAGAATCTTCCAAAATTGTGTCGCGAACTGTATTCTGTAATGCCCTACAACGATAGTATAATAAGGATGTGTTGTATCGTACAATCATCGATTTCAGAAATTGCGCAATGCCATGAGTTTTGGGTACCCATGTTACAAGCTAATGTTTTTTCCTTGATATCCTTACACTGAGTGTTTGCCACACAAATATGTCATGGCACAGTGCCAAAAAAAAAGAGAAAAAACCGCACTGAAATGATTAACGTCATTTCTCCCTTTTGGTGAGGAAAAATCAAAACAAAAAACATCCTGAGGTATCTCATAATCCAGAGATCTGTGAATGAACGCTTGATCAATTTGATAGTCATAATATAAAAAAGAATGTGAAATTTGTCAGGGGCGGACATTAATTTTGAACACATACGGACAAAAGCAATATATACTGCAAATGCTAGGAGATTTCCATTTTAATGAATTGCTTTGTTGTCTATTGGTTCAAGAAACACATTTTATTTTAGATATCAAATGAATGGTATACAGTGCAATTCTTCACTATATGCAAAAGTGCACCCCAGACATTTACTTATTTTTTCCAAGCTAATAAATGCCATAAAGCCATAATGAGTTTGGTACATGTGTCTGTGTGTGGCTCCTAAGGGAGCCAGCCTGCACTGACAATCTCCATAAGGTCATCCATATATTGTAGTTGTTTACGGAATATTAGTACAGGTCTACTTATTTTCTTACTTATTCTTTTTATCATATTCCAACCAGAGGCGGTGCCAGGGTATTTTATTAGGGGGCAAGATGACCCATAGGTGAGTTGATTTACGAGATAGGGGTATTATAATAGTTGCATGACTTAGCCCTCTCTTTCCCAATACTCTTCTGCTCTTTATTTCCATTTTCTCCTCTTTTTTTGTTTTTTTGATCACTTGAAAAATCATAGGAGAGTCGCTCCCCCCGCCCCCATGTAGCACCGCCCCTGATTCCAACGGATGCTTTGGGTCCTCAGCGACAGATTACAAATTTTAGATTCAACAGCAATACTGAAGCTCGATCAATATTCAAAACAAAAGGACCTGAACCTCTGAACGACAATATGTGCTTTAAAATGATTGGATTTCAGGATTATAGATGTGGTTTAAGACAGCAGGGGGTGTTTCACAAAGACTAAGATTGACTCAAAGCACTCTTAACTATGGCAGGCCATTCATGCCACTGTTTGCTTTCACCATCGGTCTCTCAAGGGATGCGGGAATCATGGTCTGCATATTTGCAGAATTTTCTTTTTTTTTTTTGTTTTCTTCATCAATTAACTATAACAAAAAATGTCCATTCTGCAGATTTGTGACCATGACTTGCAAATCCTTTGAGAGATCCATGGTAAAAGAAAACAATGGCATGAGTGGCCAGCCATAGTTAAGTGCAAATTCAGTCAATCTTAGTCTTAGTGAAACACCCCCCCCCCGGAGCCATTTTCCCTTCCATTTGGTAAGTACTGTTTGCTATGAATTGGTAGTTGCTTTTGAAAGAGATAAACGTTCTTTGTAGTTCCAGATCAAACAAAGCTAACAATTAAAAAAGTGTAATTGCATTACATAACAAGAAAACTTCTTTATAGTTTTAAATGCTCACTATTGACTTGTTCGCATCACTTCTGCAACAGATTTTTTTTTTCCAAAAAAATTCCACCTCTTTTTTTCCCGCCGTTGCTTCACTCGCTCATAATATTTAGAAATAGGATGGTTTTGGGCAGCAAGCAAATCAGGCAAGCGAGATCTAAAAATAGATTCATATTCGGCAGATATAGGTGACCAAATAATCATTATTTTGAATATGTATTTTGATAACAAAATGACACTTTTTCTCCCTAGCTTCTTATTTAGAAACAGGATAGTACTGGAAAGCAAACAAAATCAGCAAGAGAGGTGACCGGGTATATTATTAAGATTGTAGTATTTTCCTCATTTCATCTTCTTTTCTTAATTTCTCAAATTCACTTCCGACTGTAAAAATTTGAGAGGATAGTACCCTTTGCACCAGAAGTCACACTCCTATCTTAATGGTATCATTTATTTATCACCAAGTGGTCAACTGTTATGACCCTGCCTACCACTACTCCACCAGTGACCCACTACTTTTCTCCGTACTACATCACTACTCTCTTTCTCTTTTTATGACTCATCATCATTGGAAGAATATAAAACTTTCCACCCTCACTTCACAAAAGGACTTCTCAAAGTTTTCTCATCAAGTAAACACGTTAATTTGGGAACGTCAAATCAACACTTTAATTTTTTTTTTAAGTTTTATTGGGTTTTCATGATTTTCTGATAACAAATCACAGATAACTCAAAACAAACAATTTAAAAAAGAAAAAGAAAAAAGTAAAAAAAAAATAAAGCAGCATTACACATTATTAGTATACATCGGAAACAATACAGCATATCTACAAATAATTAACAAGTAATTAACAAGTAATTATGGCAGTGCACTTCGTCTCTTCTACATACTCATCCACAAGTGTGTAGTAGCAGAGGGATAAAATGGGCAATTTTGCTTACTAAGTATGTACAACTAACAAAAAAGAAAATGGTCATAAAAATTCGGCTTTCATAGTTACCATGTGAGGTTACAAGTGACATTAAAAGTTCCTTTTCATCCACAGAGGGACACGCTAAAGTAACGTTTTAGTTACAGAAATCAGTAACGATAAAATTACTTATAACTTAATCTCCATTTCCGAAAATGAGTTGGAAGTTTATTATTTTTCTTGGCAATACGATGTTCAATATCTTTGTTAGTAGTAATATATGCTTTATAAACGTCAAAAGTTGGTGGTTTATTCTGGAATTTATAAATATAAATATAATATTTAAGTAAAAGAAACAAATATGTAAGGAATTTATCTTCACTATAACCGAACATCTTTTCAAATTTTGAAACATTCTGTAGATCAGGCTTTTTGGTTTCCTGAATAATAACTTTCATAGTTTCATCCCAAATGGGTTTTACAACAGGACATTCAATAAAAAGATGTATATAGGTTTCCGAGTCACTGTTACAAAATGAACAGTTAAGGGAGTCCTTCCTTTTAATTTTATACAAGAAATCATTCAAACCTATTGCTTTATGAAATAACTTGAAATAAAAAGAGCGCACACGTGTCATTATAGTGGATTTAAAGTTATTTACATGAACTTTCTCCCAATTGACCCCATCTGTGTTATGAAAATCATTCCAAAAAACTATTTGTTTTTCTGGAATTTCATGTGGGGTTAAGTCAGAGATAACTAACCAATCATGTGGTATATTATTCATTAAAAATTGTATTTCCTCCTGTCCTGAGCAATGATACCATAATCAAGAAGCTCTTCAAACAGTTTATTACCAGGGTGAGGATGGTTAAATAAGTAACTAATATACATAATACCTTTGTCTAACTAATCCTGGTATATGAAATATTACTTTGATTTTGAACAAATATTTCTATTAAACCAAATACAATGACAGGAACCAATTGAGGAAAAGGGTGTATCAAATTCAGCTTCAGAGAATTTTCCCTAAATATATATACCAAGTTCGGATAGACTCGGCCAATTGATTCGAACAACACTTCAAAATTTGCTTTCTTCATCTCATCTGGAGCAAATTGTCATCGTTCTTACAACAATTACATCTCCTTCTTTCCACTTGGAGAAATCAATCCTGTCTTACTGCTCTGCAGTTCAATCAGAGAAACCCAAAATCTTGCTTGTGCTAGCCAAGTAGTTTTGTGATAATATCTGTGGTGATTTTTGTATATATATTGGAAACTGGATTAGTGCAATATTTTGGAAGCATTTTGTGTTGGAGGATCGGTGTACGGGTAGCCGCATTCACGCATAAAGTCGGTAAGTGGAGATTGGTTTTATCATATTTCATATCATCATATATTCAGCGACCATCCCGCTTCAAGATATTTAGGCATGTAATGAATTTTCATGACGCATTAAAAACCTCTACCGTAAAATCATAGTTTGCCCTTCAGTGAACTAAATGTATTAAATGTACATCCAACACTCCAACACATTTACATGAAAATTAGACATTGCTCATACAAAAATTTAAAGCAAGGTCTAAGATAGAGTAAAAACAAGGTCTAAGTTTAAAAAAATCACACTAAATAATGATAAACAGACAAACACAGCAACTATATCGGAGAAAACCGTCATTATTTTCTGAATTCTTCTCATTTTCCAACCTATCATATTTTCAGTGGAGTAGACAGGTCCTCATACCTGGGGGTATGACTCCCCCACTGATACATATTTATATACGCATGTATATATATATATATATATCCACTTCAAAAAGTGGGGGTGCTCCCCCCCCCCACCCCCCCCCCCCCCCGCTATTTACGCCCCTGGATATTTTAAGGCATTTTCAAAGGATACAGTGGAAACCATGTCTGTTAAATCCATCCTTGAAAAGTTAAATTTGCAAGAGAGTCAGAGCTATACTTTCCTTTATACTCATTTTCTACAATACTCGATAACAATATATATACGTGTATATATAATTATGTACAAATAGTTAACAGTATTCTCAATGGCTTACACAAATATTTTACCAAAAATTAATTATCCAGCCCATCCCATGATTCCGATCCCCTTTTTACGGAATGTAAAATGTGATTGTGAATAAATTAAAGGCTTTCAGACATGATAACGTCTTATAAAATTGCTATTTTCCGATTTTGCAGTACCAAACACATATTCTTGGTTTAATTGTTAAATAGTTGTTTATTTTACCTGGCCGCTAAGAAAGCATGTGTATGCTTGTTAGTAAATAACCAGGGGACCGACGGCTTTAAGTCCCTTCCGAAGGACTTAGTAATGAGGATTAATACCTTACCAAAGGGCATTAGCGCATCAAGTGGTTTTGAACCCGGGTACTCCCAGTTACGAGACCACTGGTCTACCACTGAACCACAGCCCCTCCTCTTATAAAATGATTAGATTGATCCAAAAGGTAAGTAGACAATTTTATTGTCGTAGTACAGGAAGATATAACAATAAATTAACATTAGTCTCATTCAGTTGTAAGAGTGGAGACGATAGACTTAAAACATAGAGTAATCATTTGGTTCAATTAACATGATAAACATATATCGAATATAACCCGAAGTCCTAGTCAACAGACTAGACCGGCGAAACAGTTCGGGGATAAGGAAGATTGCTTTCAGACTGGTCCTGCTGGCACAAACCCTGTCATGGCGACATATGGCGCTGTGCTGATTCACCACTCTACACTCTAAAGTATGGAATATAACTTCGGGCATGTAAAAAAATAAACTAGAAAGTGAATGACGTATGTTTTCGTATATGTATAAACACAGTCTGTTAGATTGAAAAGATTTTACTATGAAACTATTGATTTTTTATACCTTCTATTTTCAATTTAATAGCAAATTTTCAGTTCAAGCTGCATGTTTTGATAGGGTGGTTTTATTTTCAGTAAGCCTGTATAACAACAACGACAACAAAAATAACACTTCTGTAACCATAGTAACATCATGTTAAATTTGTTTCTAATCTGGATAGGTAAAGCCATCATCGGACACGACGTCAGAATCACACGCTTTTCTGCTACGAAGCTCAAAAGATCGTGCATTGTATCCCTTAGGACCTTTATACAAACCAAATGTTACCACATCTCCAACATCTCCAATGAAATCGTATAATACCTCGGATTTATGGAAGAAGACTCTGTCGTAAGTGTCGTCAGCATTTATGAACCCGAACCGCTTTCCAACGTCGTATGGCTGCACTACACCATCTAAAGACTGCCATGACTGTCTACCAGTGTATCACTGCAAGGCCCTAGTCGAAATCATCCTCTTCTAAGTAAGTAGATGACTCGAAGTCAGAATCATACACTTTTCGGTTACGAGGCCGAACAAATTGTGCGAAGTATCCCTTTGGACCTTTAAACAAATCAAATGTTACCTCATCACCAACTGCAATGGAATGGTATGATACTTTGGATTTATGGAAGAACACTTTATTGTTATTGTTGTCCTCTTTTATAAAACCAAAGCCACGTTTGTCGTCATACTGCTTCACTTTCCCTGTAGCGTGGCCACGTTCGTGACGGTCTTCACGCACTTTCTCCTCACCGACATCGGACTCGGAGGCGAAACTTTCCTCCCCTCGGTAAGAACATTCTGCATACAGCTCCATGTCGCTATCAGCGTCATCCACTCTTGTCATGCTTGTTTTACACAGTTTTACAGATTCTGCGTGGTATCCTTTTGGACCTCTGTACAAATCAAAGGTGACGTTATCTCGAACTTGAATGGAATCGGACGATACTTCGGATTGATGGAAAAACACTTTGTTGTACTTATCATTCACCTTTACAAACCCAAATCCCCGTTTATCATCATACTGCTTGACAACACCATTTACACCCATATGAATGAGTCCTTCCCTTGGACCAGACTTACATGCAGACTGACTTCTGCCTCTACACAAATGAACTCGACAAACGCTGCAAAGTATCCCTTTGGACCTTTGTACAAATCAAATGTCACTTTGTGTCGCACTTCAACAGGCCGGTACAAGCATTCTGAGATATGGAAGAACACTTTGTTGTTGGTGTCGTTCATTTTTATAAACCCAGTTCGACGTTCTTCATTGTAGTACGACACTGTTCCTGTCACGTCATATTGAATAATGGAGTCGTGACTACGCCTGCGAATTCTTGGTATCTTTTTGACGTGTAAATCCATCTGTGTCAAGATAATTTTGAAAATGGCGTCACAATATTCAACTAAGCAATCGTATCTTAAATGAATATCTTTCAAATTACTTCGCTGATAATAGTCCTAAGTCTTGACCTGAGTACAAATAATGAAGTACTTTACAAGCTGGTATTACGATAAACAACGTATATAACAGACAATATTTCCTATGACGGAAGTTAAAGGGAAAAAAAGAGAAATAATAGAATACTTGTTTGGCATGTTTGGTGTTTGGTCTTAAGATGGCGCAAGTCACTTGGGCTGGGGATTCCCACGCCTTTTAACGCTCCAAAAATAAACATACAGACAGTACCATGCCAGTTGAGACACACTGCGTACAGCGAATCGTAAGGACCTCGAGCACATACAAGCACACACACACGCACACATACACCCACACACACTCACACACGCACACACACACACACACACACACAAACATGAATTGATCGTTTAACAAATTTTAAATTCAGTGTGCTCTTTGATGCTTGCTAATGGTTCAGTGTACAGCAATCAGGAACTATGTTCTCTTTTTTTGCTGATCGATTATATTATACATTAATATTCGCGTTGAATAGCCTGTTGATTGTAGGCCTACATTTTGCAGACAATGCGGAAATGTCTTCTGGGTAATCTACACTGTGAGAAATATTATTATAACTGAATTACTATCCTGTCATATCCATGAATTGTGCCTGTTTTCAAGTACTTGAAGATATGTGCAAATATCAGGCTTATAACTGTTTAACCCTTAAGCTGCCAAAGCTCACCGCAGTGATCTGCGCAGGGTTGCCAATGCTACGTATAGTAGGTAGTAGCAAGCGCACTCATGCATATTTAAGTACCCTGTAATAAACTTGGCAAGGGGGGATATGTGTATGGCACAGCAAGGGTTAATTAGATGTTACTTAAATCATTGCTGACTATGCCCTTGAAGATTACCTCCTACCGGCCTGATGACTATCAGTAGGACTTTATGTGGAAACAACATCCCACAAACTTTGAAAAAGAAATACGAGTTTGATGAGAAGCACAAATTCAGGACGGTTTGATTAACACGACTGTCACAATGGAAATCCGTTCACCAAATCAATGACCTGTATCCATACGCAAAAGGAACACAAGGGAATTGCAACAGAAGCTTGTAGATCACCTTACATGCTTATTATTTATTAAAATCCATTAATTATTCTCAGTTACACTTTATTCAAGTTACAACATGTACAATGACAAAGCTATTATAAAGTGTTATGAAAGACCACATCAACCACGGAGCATTTACTGCCTTCATGCCTGCACTGAACACGAACTACATAATTCTGTATATACAACATAATGTAAAATAGCAGAAATATCAAGCATTGTTCATAAAACTAAGGTGTAGCAATCACAAATTCAATTTTGTTTTTGACGTTGAGGTTTCCATGTCCCTATACTATATTCACAATACTAGCTTTAAATGTTCATTCTATACTTATTGCAAGTTTAAAATACACTATTAATAAACTAGCTTAGAACCCAAATGCACAAGAAGAAAGAGTTAATTATTCTCATTAATATTTCATATCATATACTGATCAATATATACATATTAATCGTTTACTTTCATTCTCTTAGAGATACTCAATAAATTTACCCACACTGGCCCTGCTGGTATAAACCCTATGGCGACATATGGCGTTATAATGATTCACCACTCCACAATATGCAATAAACCTCAGGCATTTAATTATGAACTAGAAAGTTAATTATAATATGTACATGTACATGATACAGTATTATATCTAAGAGAGAAGAATTAATAGTGATTTTTATACCTTGTATCTTTAATTTGTAAAGAGCTAATGTTCAGTTTTTAACTTAATGTTCAAGTTTAAGATTTTTTCTTTTCTTTTCTCCATTGAAGTACGTCACTTTTCCAGTCACATCATGTTGAATAATGGAGTCGTGACGCCCCCTTCGCCTTCCTGGTGGCATGTTGACATGTAAATCAAGTCCAACTGCGTCCAGATAATTTTGAAAAAGGCCTAAAAATTTTAAGTTGAAATGTTCAAGCACCGAACATTGCTAATGAATATCGTACAGACTACGTCGGTAAAAGTAGGCCTAAGTCTTGACCTGATTCATTTGAGTAAATCCTGGGGTAGGTGGCGTGTACAAATATCCCCCCCCCCCTTTTTTTTTTTAAAGGAAGAAATGATATTTTTATTTATCAGTTAGTGAAATTTTTGATAATCTGTCATAAACGACCATCATATTTTAGAATTTCTATTTGAAAGTGCGATTAAAAACAAAACAAAAAAAGGGTTATTTTTGGCTCGCTCGCTTCGCTCGCTCGCAAAATATTAAAATGTGTGTAAGGGGGTATATGCGGGTGGGTGAAGGTGTGTGTTTATACTAAAGTGTGAGTTCGACTGAAAAAAAATCAGAAAAAAGTCCATCATTCCCCCCCCCTCACCCACCCTCCTTAAAGTGGATTTACGCCGGTGACCTGATTACAAACAATGAAATACTAGATAAACTGATGTAAACAACTTAACAAACGACAATTCTTGTTACGGAAGTTAAAGGGGAAAAAGAAATAGCGGAACATTATTGGTCGTTGCTCCTACGATGCAGCAAGTCATTTTTTAGGCCTGGGAATTCCCACACCATTTAAACGCTCTATAAATAAACATACAGACAGTATACTGCTAGTTGAAACATACTTCATACAACGAATCGTAGGGACCCCGAGCACATACAAGCACACACATAAACAAACATAAATTGATGGTTTATGAATTATTAAATTCAGTTTGCTCTTTGATGCTCGCTGATGGTTCAGTGTACAGCAATCAAGAACTATGTTCTTTTTTCTTTTCTTTTTTTGTCTGATCGACTATAATATACATGAATATTCGTGTTGATTTAGCCTGTTGATTGTAGGCCTACATTTTGCAGACAGTGTGGCAATGTCTTCAGTGACATTGACACTGTGATAAAAATGATCAAAACTGCGGAATTACTGGCTTCATGTCTACACACTCAACACGAACTACATAATTTTGTATATACAACATAATGTAACATAACAGAAATATCAAGCATTGTTCATAAAACTGAAGTGTAGCAATCACAAATTCAATTTTGTTTTTGACGTTGAGGGTTCCATGTCCCTATACTATATTCACAATACTAGCTTTACATGTTCATTCTATACTTATCGCAAGTTTAAAATATACTATTAATCAGACTAGCTTAGAACCCGAGTCGGACTTCAGTTTCGTTCAAGCGGATTTGTGTTTTCCTTTTTTTTCTTCCATACTCGTGAACTCATAGTTTAAGAATTTTGAGGTTTAATGCATACACTATATAGCTGACTACTAATTCCAGGTGATGGGTAAATGCACAAATACACATTACAGATTAGTTTTATATTTAATATCATTAAGAGATCAATATATACTCTTATATTACAATATAATATAGAAAAAAAAAACCTTTAAGGTTCTACACCCATGTAAATAGGAACAAAAAACTCATTATTAAGAGCTACTCGCATCACTACTTCTAAATACACTTTCCACACCACTTGATGTTCATGTAATTGCCCAAAAGTGTTCCTGGGGCTCCGATAGAGTTCATTAGACAGGTAGAAGTCATCAGGGATTTCGCGAAAAACAGAATAAAACCAATGGGTTTTTTTTTTTCAAAACTGTCATGACTGTGATAGATAAAGAAGGTAAATCGAGGGATAACATTCTACACAGTATAGTGTCTTCTTTAATTTTCCCCAGGCCCGCCTGCAACCATGAAATCTGAGAATATTTAGAGATATTTATGAATATGAACTGGAAAGTTAATTATAATATGTACATGTTCATTATACAGTCTATTATTTCTCAAACAAAATAACTGATAGTGATTTTTATACTTTTTATCTCCAATTTGTAGATAGCAAATGTTCAGTTTTTAGCTCAATGTTCAAGTTAAGGATTTTTCCTAAATAAGCCTTTAAAGCAACAACAACGTCAACAACGACACTTCTGCAACATCATTGTTGAACTAGTTTCTAGTCTGCATAGTCATAGAACTCGAATCATGTACTTTGGGGTTACGAAGCTCAACAAATTGAGCGTAATCACACCAATCAAATGTCCAACTTCAACAGGACTATACGACACTTCAGAGATATGGAAGAACTCATTATTAATTCTGTCTGCTTGTATAAACTAAAATCACGTTCGCCATAGTGCTTCACTATTCCAGTTACATGGCCACGTTCATGGCGTCTTCACGTACTTTCTCCACACTGACATCGGACTTGGATCAGAAAACTTTCCTCCCCTCAGTAACAACATTATGCATGTAACTCCGTGTCGAAATCCTCAAAATTTCCTGTCTCTTTGACTTCCGTAACAGATGACAAATCTTAATCAAAAGCAGTCTTTGTAATATTGATAAATACTGACACTCTTCTTAGCTTTGATAACATAACAAATTGAACTGTTCGTTTCTGTGAACCTTCATCACTTGAATGTCCAGGCAACATGTCTTCGGCCTCATATTATGCATCTCCGTCGTTCATGCACCGTCAACGTTTGGCGCCCTTGTTTTGACCACAGCGACTGTCATGCTGATCATCAACTCCTTGATTTAAAATCTCAACTGATTCTGCAAAGTGTCCTTTTGGCCCTAGGTGCAGATTAAACTTCACCTTATCACCGACATGAACAGCGTTTGCCAAGACGTCGGACAAGCGGAAGTACACTTTCCTCAAAGTTTCACTGTTATCCTCCAGAATAAATCCATGCTCACGTTTTGTGAAATACTGCGTTACTACTCCGGTAACATCAGATTGAATGAGTTTGCCTTTTGCATCTGATGTCTCACTATTTTTAGACTGCAAATAACGCCTGGGCTTTGAGTGACAGCCCTCCTTTTTTCGGTTTACAACTCGTGTCTCACTATTAGCATGATTAGACGTCGAGTAACTATTGGAGGGACAGCCGTACATTGGACTTAAAAGACTGAGACTTCTTTCAAAGTTCCCGTTCGGTCCTTTGTTCACATCAATTTCCAAAGTATTTCCAGATTTAACCAGATCACACTGGATGGCGGAGGCATGAAAGGACACTTCTTTGGTGTTGTGCACTAAGCAGTGTGTCTGCATCATTGTATATGATTCAAGACACATCTCTGCGACCAAGAGCTTAACAGACTTTGCATAGTGTCCATTCTGGCCGGCATATAAATCAAATTTTACCTCATCTCCAACCTCAACAGGCTTGTAGAGGACCTCACATTTGTCGAAGAATACTCGGGCATTGGTACTTAGAAGTGTTATGAAGCCGCAGCGACGTAGATCGTCATACTGTATCACTATTCCACTTACACCAGATCTCACATCATTCCTACGTCTGCTCCGCGACATGGTGACTCTATCAAATAAAGATTTATTCCAAGAAGCGACTATGCCAAAGTGATGACTGAACCTATGGATAGTCCAACAGGTTGATAAGAAGCTCCACCAGGTAATGGTTTTTGTTATTGCTAGTGAATGACTGCAACAGCGAAAGAATACGGTGAGCGAAAAAAGAAACAAACCATGAACTAATCCCGATTCCAGAGTAAATACTCGATCTTAAAGCTATATTCCAAAGCAAACGCGTTATTTGCTTCGGGAATTGTGCGCTTGCAATATTCTCAGTGAGATTTTGATTATCCACTTTCGCAAAAGCTTGGCTGGTGTTCAGAAATGTACATTATGCGCAAACTAATTAGTTCCCTTGCAACAAAACAACAAAGGATAAAGTCCAAGTAACTCGAGCATGTCGAAAACACTGGCGGTTTTGAAGGGTGGGCAAGAAAGCAATACCGTCACCTCCTGAAAAAACCATCACCAATTCAAACAGTCATACTAATATTGAGCCGGTTAAGGGAATCATCTTGGTAAGACTACTTTTAGAAACGCACAAAATATAGACACATTCTCCAACAACACCTATCTGATGTGGAAAAGCAAGAATATTAGAGGGTTTTTAGAGGGCCCTTAATTGACGCGAATCAGAGCCACCAAAAAGTGGTTTCCTTTCCGAACTATTATTTGCCTTTCAAATTGTGCAATCGTGATATCGCGTGAGTTTGTTTATGACAGAATTTCGCAATCGCTTACCTGGCGTTCGCAAATAAGTGCTTCCTATGTGCACGTTATTTCAAGTTCCTATTAAACATTAATTTCACGTTATATCGGAGGATTGTATTCTAGAATAAACCCGAGGACACTAGCAAATTGAATACAGACACATTTTTATTTATTTATATCTATTTCATTTTAGATTTCTAACTTGTCACAAAACAGTGATGTTCAGCATATTATTTTATATCCTCTTAACTCAAAGTAGCTTCAAAAGTGCCTACCCCCTACCATCAAAGTAGGCCCACAAAACTATACATGCACTACCGTAGGTGGCGTATCCATCCTGACGTCAGCGACGACATACGCCAATGCTCATCGAATCAACCGACGTTGAGGCAACCTATGAAAAACCAACAGTTTTCGAAACAAAAAGGAGCTGATGACGCTGATTAAAGCCTAAGCCAGTAAAGGGTGTTAGGAGTTAGGGGAGAAGGAGTTGGTCTAGCGGTAACGTCTGAGGTCAGCTCACGCCATCGTTTACAAACTGACTCTGATCGGACGCAGGTTTGAGTCTGAGTCACGTCTTTCGAATAGTGACCTAAAAGGTCGGTCTCAGACGTAAATAATCATATTTGATTGATACACGTTTGTAAAATGCCAACAACTCTCTCTCGCTCTTTCCCTCCCTCCCTACCCACCGGTCGCCAACCAACGACAAGTAGTTTGTTGTCAGTATCATCTGGGGAGCGTTTCATGAAAGGACTTGTCGGATGTTTTATCTGACAAAGTTTGTTTTATCCAACAGTTGCCATAGTAACAATGCTTCTCAGCCAATCAAAATCAAGGAAAGATGTCAGATCTGACAGCTTGTCGGACGACAAATGTTGATGAAACGCCTCCCTGATCATAGAAAGGCTTTTGGCGCATTTGGCAGTCTTCTAAAGGTTGCTATTGGTCGTTGACAGTTTGCTTGACGCTATTGGTCGGTCGGGGTTTTTCGATGTTGCAAGGTTTCTCTTGTCTTTAATCGATCGTTCCTAGGTAGCCGATTGATTGGAGACTAGTCCTCAATAGTTGTGACAGGCAGATGAGCAGTTTGTTTGGCCCTTGATCTTCAGCAGCCAATCTAGTAGGCAATAAAAAGTGTTATAAATACTCATTCATACCAAGGACCATCCCAGAGTGGAACACATTGACCTCGCCAAACATAGACATCCAAAATACAGACACCTTCAAAAGAACAGTTCAAAAAGCCTTCCAAAACCAAAGCTCCAACTATTTCTTCAAATTCTCTCTCCGCGCCCCAGACATTGATCAGCACACACCCTTCCAGGTAGGCTTCTGTACCATGTGTACTGGGGCGTTGGGCAGTACTCAGAAGAAGAAAAGTACTCAGAAGAAGAAGAAGAAGAAGAAGAAGAAGAAGAAGAAGAAGAAGAAGAAGAAGAAGAAGAAGAAGAAGAAGAAGAAGAAGAAGAAGAAAAGAAGAAGAAGAAGAAGAAGAACTCGAAGGAGACCTAGAGACAACTGATCACCGACAAATTCTAACCAAATGCGAGCCTTTGATTCCCATTAGTTATAAGCAAAACACTTCTGCGTTGTTAACAATCATGAATCAGAGAGGTGTTTCATAAAGCTGTTCGTAAAGTTGTGAATGACTTTACGAACGACTTGAATATGGCAAGCCAAACAGAATTCTCAGTCATTATAAATGGCATCAGCAAGGTGAAATATGCAGACATAGATCAACATTATTCTGTTTAAGAACATTTTTATTGCAAAGTAAATTTTTTGCCACTGTTTAATTGAGATTACTGGAAATACCGTCAAACTTTGTTAAAACGTCAGGAAAAACTTTAGGCATCCCATTTGGCACTTCCTATTCAAGTCGTTCGTAAAGTCATTCGTAACTTTACGAACAGCTTAATGAAACACCCCCCCCCCCCGGAAGGGCGACCCGTCAGCACTGGTCAGAGGCCGTCTGCCAATCTTCCTATAAGCGGTTGCCCACCGGTCTTCATTTTTAAAAATAATGAATTCGCCATCGGTCGTCTGCTGATCGGAAATCTGTGTGTAAGCGATCGACATCCTTTCTTAAACCAAATATTATTTTTTCTTCAGATGTAGGCGTTTTGGTCGGCAACGGCTGTGGATGGTTGCAGCATTTCTGTTCATTATTTTTGTTTATTTTATTTGTTTTGGTTGAAGTGTTAGCAGCAGGCCGCTCGTATAACTAGCATGACTATTGAGACTTGGGATTAAAAAGGTTTGTCTTATGGTTGCAAACGATCAGTAAAAACTTTGCTACAACAAAATTTAATTTGAATGTGTATTTGCTTATATATATATATATATATAAAGTAAAGAAAAGGAGTTCACAACATCATACAGGATACACGCAAAACGAGCAGGATTTTTACTTCACAAGCGCTTTCGTTTTAAAGTAAAGAAAAGGAGTTCACAGCATCATACAGGATACACGCAAAACGAGCAGGATTTTTACTTCACAAGAGAATAAAACGAAAGCGCTTGTGAAGTAAAAATCCTGCTCGTTTTGCGTGTATCCTGTATGATGCTGTGAACTCCTTTTCTTTACTTTATATTTTGACACTGCATCTCGTCCGAACTTTGTTCATCTTACTATTTTTTACTATTTTTTACTATATATATATTTATATATACATATATATATATAAAAGAGAAGGTTGAGTTCTGGTGGAGGAGAAAAATAATGTTTGAGTCGTCGATTTTTTTTTCTTTTTTGATTGATGCAAAATTTCATTCCATTTCCAATTTTTTTTTAAAAAATTCTGCTTCGCTTTTAAAGAATATCGTAGTAATTACTGCCCGCAAAAGATGCCATGACATTCTTAATATGACTATCAATATGGTCTCATTTTTGATTGTGAAGAAATTTATCCGAGTTGCGTATTTGTACTAGAGTGACATGTTTTCTCAGACCCACTGAGTAATTTGTGCATTTTCTCCCAATAATAAGTCTTGGGGGGGGGGGGAGTCTAAATCCACTCTGGTCTAAATGAAACAGCTCCATCTACGTCCAATAGTCGTGTTCTCAGTCCCTCTTCAGCAAGACTGAAGGCATATTGAGGTTTTGTGCGCCCTCTCTCTCTCTCTCTCTCTCTTCCTCTCTCTCTCTCACGCTCTCTCTTCCTCTCTCTCTCTCTCTTCCTCTCTCTCTCTCTCTCTCTCTCTCTCTCTCTCTCTCTCTCTCTCTCAGCCAGACAGGTGTAATTCCAACCCACTCCCAGGATCTTGGTTTCCGCATAAATTCTTAAAGGAAATCAAAACCCTCAAGTCAAGTAATATTTAAATCAAAGCTAAGACAGAATAAACAGATCAACGAAAATTCGAACGAAATTGGACACAGGATAAGAAATTTATGGCTATATGATTTTCTTATTTAACGTTTTTGACACTGTACCACAGCTATTGATGACATCCTTTTTTATGGACAACTCTCTATATGTTTTGTATACACATAATTTAACATTTTCATTTTGCTTAAGATTTGCACATTTTCTTACTCCAGACCCAAGATATATCATGTAGCAGTGTTTTCTCCACAACATACCTGGGATAGGGACAATGGAAACATGTGTTCTTGAACAAAAAGAATTTGTGAAAACATATTGAGAGGTGTCCGCAAATATACCATTAGCTATGGTAGGCAAAAACAGACAATTTCGAATACTAGTATAACTTTCCTGTCTGTGTCTGATTTCGTTCAAATTTTCGCTGATCGATTTTATTTCTTAGCTTTAATTTAAAAACTACTTGACTTGAGAATTTTGGTTTCCTTTTAGTTTGGTGAGTGGAAAGATCTTATCATGAGTAAAGCCATGAAGTTTCGTATCAATATCTCAACTGGGGTTGTCAATAATTTCTTACTGACACTGCAGTGCACTTTCTGCAGCTTGTACAATTCATATGTAAAAATATCATTTTAACCCAAGCTACAAGACACTGGACGTTTCTCCCCCAAACATGCCAAATGTCCTGGAGTCTAGTTCTGGACGTATTTAGTGATTTTGTCCTCATCGTACCCGACGGCGTGCATATGCGTGTATGTACCCAACCCCCTTTGCGAATCAGCGTAGATGCATGACACTGATTCACTCTATTTTTTTCGGGGAAGATGCATTTTCGGAGAGAGTGGAGATGCACCCTCCCCTTCGGAAAATAAAGAGTGAATCAGCATGATCAGTGGCAAAGAGATCCCATATATTGACCTCTATGATCAGTGGACGTCGCGCCATCTACGCTGATTCGCCGCAAAGCTCATTGTGTCTGATCACGCACGCACTGGTAGGTAAGGACAAATCATTAAATACTTCAATAAAAAAATATATAAAAATAAAAACACGTGCACACGTTGATATCAATAATACCTATAGCATTTTTATGTATTTGATGTACGATAAAAGAGCAATGTAGATTAAATGCCTTGCTCAAGGGCATAAGTGCCGTACCACGGGGATCGAATCCCCGACTTTCGCCTCTTCATTCAAGCGCCTTAGACCACTCGACCACGGCACCTCCACCGTGGTCGAGGTGCCGTACCACCAGAACTAAACTACAAATGTCCCCACATACACACACGCACACGCACACAAACACATCCCCATGAAGAAAGAAGAACAGAATCCGGGACAGAATCACCTTGTCAATTAAAGTCAGCGTTGCTTTGAGGAATTCCATAATGAGTTATAATAAAATACAAGAATCACTCACAAATCGCTCATTAGCGCAATTTCCAGTGCTGTGTGTATGCCTAGTCTAACCCGGATTTAAAGGAGAATGAAACCCTAGGGAAATATTAATTTTAATGAAAAAAAAATAGGATAGAGAGAAGCAATTTTTAGAAAGTTCCGTCAAAATCTTTACGAAATGAGATATTTATGACAGTTTGAAAAGTCTCAATTTACTTTTCATGGCGATCCTCAAATTGCTTCTTCAAAATAAAAAGACAACTCTTAATATGTTTTATACACAAAATTTCATAATTTCTCCATTATCCCTAAAGATGCTGCTTGTCTCTTTTGTGAACTCAACATATATTGTGTCAAATACACTTTCCAATTATATATCTTGAGCTAAGAAGACAGTCTGCACCTTGAGAGACAATGGGGAAAATATGAAATTTTGTGTACAAAACATAATGGAGAGTTGTCCTTCTAAACCACTGAATTAGAAAGACGTCTTTCTAGTTCAATGTTCTAAACCTGCCAGTTTGAAGCAGCATTTCCAATTTGACGATCCTCATAGAAAGTAAATTGAGAGTTTTCAAACTTTCATACTTTCTCATTTCGTAACCGATTTTGATGGAACTTTTTAAGACTGCTTGTCTCTGTTCTCTTTTTTTTTTCTTCTTCTTGAAATTGATTTTTCCTGAGGATTTCATTCTTTGTTTGCTTGTTTGCTTGAAATTTATTTCTGCGTTCAACATGTTCAACACAATACAACATAATCAGTTATTACATAGATTTTATACATATACATTTTAGACACACGAATCATTTACAATCTCTTTCTGAAAATAATTTTTATTTCATTGTTACTTGCTTAGAAAACATAGCCTCTCTGATATTGTATTCCTATATTACTCTACTGTTCCCTACTACAACTCTCTGTCTCTCTCTGTCTCCCCCCCCCCCCCCTCTCTCTCTCTCTCTCTCTCTATCTTCATTTTTTCCATGACCGGTGGTTTGATCTTTCCTATTATTTCATTTCACTGATAATCCGGAATGAAGATCTGATTGAACTTTCTGTTTTTCAACTTCATGATATCACCCAAACTACATTACTTTAATTAAACATTTATTAATAATGAAATTATTCCTCATTTTGGCTCTCACGTTTTCCTTAGATATGAATTATCGTCTACAATTATAATTGCTAATTTTTCAACTGTTAATTTTCACATACATGTATAATTGTTGTATACCTGAATTAGTATGTAGCTCCATGCTTTTTTTATCACGTATTATTTTTAATGTTGATTTTACCTTGTGATATGTGACTCTGTAAAGCAAACTGTATCAGCCTCACGGCTGCTTTGTTTTGTTGATTTTTAATAAACCTGATCAATTCAATTCAATTCAATTCAATATAGAAAAAAGTATGTGAAAAATATTATTTAACTGAATTTCAGAACGCAGGAGACCGTCGTCATGAGCGACCTGCTTGATGTTGACGACGGCCTCTCCTTTAACCATGCTAACCTTTGTCTTGTTTACTGTGTACATTATGTAAACCCGAAGTAGAAGAAATCGTTTTGATTGCCTACAATTAAAGTTTTTCAAACCATTATAAAGTATGAACGTGTGGTTCCTGCATTTTATGTTTGTTTTCTTCTTTCCTTCTTTTTTTCATAGAATATAATCATTACGGTTTTGGAGGGGCAACTAAAAGCAAACATTTGTGTCTGCTAAAGGAGAAGTAAATATTGTACAAAATAGGAAAAGAATGCCGACAACCCATTCTGTTATACAGTTTCTTTCATCTGTTCATATTTGAAAGATTCGAGGAAGTCTATGATGATTCTATGAAATTACTCAAAAGATAGCTCGTTTTAATGAACTACTTCATGGCATACAAATTGTAACAGGTTGATATATTGGTGCAAGCATGGGCATAATCATTTCTTCCAGATTTCTTGGCAATCTACGCAAAAAAAAAAGATAAAGAAACTTTAAAAAAAACATTAAAAAGAACATCGGCTTGAATTTCCGCTCCAGATTCGTTTTAAATTCGCTCCAGATTCGTGGTAGACGCCCCCCGGCCCCCATCCCGGATTTCCGCCCGTGTGTAAGGAGCGGATCTCAATCCACTCTGTTCCACATCTTATATCAAGACTCATGAGCGAGCCTTGATTTAAAGTTCTACTGATATATGAGAAAATAGAAATAAAAAGAAAATTATTTAACATCCCTTCGATTCGGATGGACTACTTGCCTTCAACATATCGGACTGGAGTCTTGGAAAATCACAACGTTCTGAGAATTGTGTTTCAAATTCTCATAAAGAAGAAGAACCCGATTGATCTTAGATGGATTTACGTGGAATGTTTTCCTTCAACTTCAAGATTAGTATCATGGAAAAATCCCTCTCTCTCTCACACTGTATTATGTTTCACATTATCAGATCAAAGCACATTTTAAAAATGAACTTATTCCCCGAATAGCAGTGAAACCCTGCACCACTTTGATAACCCATGTTCTGAACCTTGTTACTGAACCTAAATTGGGGTCAGGATATGAACTTTCACTATTCCGTATCATGGCTTTGAAAATGGTTTTCCCCCCTTTCTTCACCTTTCACATGAGGAATGTGTTTTTTCCAGGCTTCCACTTATTCATGGCCTTGCACATGAAGGGAGACATATAACATAATTGCCGCTCTCAGTCTCCCACCGATCTTTCTAACCCCCCCCCCCCCCCTCTCTCTCTCTCTCTCTCTCTTACACTCTGTGAAATCTTGGTATTCTCTAATATAATTTTTAAAACATTTATTTTTCACACATGGGTTGGATCACCCTCCTCAGCCAAAGGCTGTGTTTAAAGGGGTAGTAGCAGTAGTAGTAGTAGTAGTAGTAGTAGTAGTAGTAGTAGTAGTAGTAGTAGTAGTAGCAGTAGTAGTAGTAGCAGAAGTAGCAATAGCAGTAGTAGTAGTAATGATAAAAATAATTTTTAAAAATAACACGATAAACAACAACAACAACAACAACAACATATATCTTGATAACGCACTACTACCTAGGATTGAAAACATCAAATCTTGGTGTGCACATCGATAGCTGGAACTCTCCAACCTCCAAACTACACAAGTTAATCACCCTACAAAATAAAAATTATTCGTACAATTACAGATACTGCTCCCCGTTGTCATGGTGACCACTTGTTTAAACAATTTAACATTCTAAAACTAAGTTATTGATACTATAAAAACCAACCAGTAAAGCATACTTATGTACAGATGCACAAACAATTTATTACCTGACGAATTATGTAACTTTTTTCAATCGCATTCAGATATTCATAAATACGAAACCAGGCATACAAATCACATCCATCTACCTAAACACAGGACCTTATCATTCCAAAGCAACATCCGATGTTCGGGACCTAAGCTATGCAACGATATCCCACATACTATAAAATACCCTGCATCTCTTGCCAGCTTCTCAAGAAGGATAAAGAAACATCTTACTTCCGCCCTACAAATAACTTGATTTTGATGCACACTCCCCCCCCCCCCGGACTCCCCCACCCTCCTTGGGATCTCATCTTTCCGTTTCTTCGTGAATTTTTCTTTTCTTTCTTTCTCTTTTTCTTCTACAATGTTCTAGACCTTAGAATTTGATATTTTTAGGTAATTTATTTCAAAGTACGGTGCCATAAAAGACATTGAAAAGTGACCTTGTGTCGTTCTAAATTTGGGAAGACATAACTGTCCATCATCTAGCGTTTGTCTTGTCATGCTTGTAGAGCGCCTTGAGCACCTTATTAAGTGGATTATGTGTGCTATATAAATATCCATTATTATCATTATTATCATTATCATTATTATCATTGTTATTATTATTACTATAATTATTATTATTATTATTATTATTATTATTATTGTTGTTGTTATCATTATTATTATTATTATTATTATCATTATTATTATTATCATTATTATTATTATTATCATTATCATTATTATTATTATTATTATTACTATTATCATTATCATTATTATTATCATTATTATTATTATTATTGTTGTTGTTATCATTATCATTATTATTATTATTATTATCATTATCATTATTGTTATTATTATTATTATTATTATTATTATTATTATTATCATTATCATTATTATTATTATTACTATTATTATTATTATTATTATTATTATTATTATTATTATTATTAGAGTAACTGTGCCGTATAGGGTCACAGTAATCTATTAAAGTATGAGGCAAGGTGTTATTAAACAAATCAAACATAAAAGTCATGCAGTTCATACACATTTAGAACTCTCACAGTCTGAAATATTGTCGCTGTTGTTGATGATGACGTCCATTTCGCGAAAGTGTTAATCAACATTTTGAATTTAATGAACTCTAGATCGTAAACATGCCCTGATAATGATATTAAGTTAGTTTCTAAGTTTAAGGGCGATATGACATGTTATATACGTACCTCCTACAATGGTTCTTATTCACTGATTGGTCAAAACCATATCACGTGACACGGCGCATCTCCATCTATCATTCATCTCTGGCGTCTAGAGGATATTAGCGTTCTGTCATTTGACCTAACAATAGATCGCCAAGACCCTGTCACAGAACGCGTAAACCCGCTGCGACTTTGCACACGTAATCGTGGGAAGCTTACTATAGGCTTAGGCTTAGAGTTAGTACACATAGGCCTAGAGTAGACATTGGCCTAGTACGCATAAGCCTACAATTGTTAATTTCGTCTGTGCTGTGCATCGATTTTAATTGATTTTTTCATTGATTTTTCATAGATTTTAATATAATCAATTAGAAAAGAGGTATATTTAACATAATTGACTGCTCTGTGCTCTGATGGTGGTCGGAAATTATCACTCCCGAGGTGATGTTCATACCGGTCCTTCCATCACCCCCTCGGCTGCGCCTCGAGGGTGATAAAAGACCTTGTATGGACAGCACCTCGGGAGTGATAATATTTCCACCACCATCCTCATGTACTATGAAATGAAAAAAAAAATGTGCATTATGTAAGCCACGCCATGTGACACAACAGACAAGTTTACATTGTTCCAAGGCCACCCTATCACTGTCAAACGGGAAAGATGGTGTAACAGCAACTCCAAAGCTATGCTATGCTATCATGGTACATCGGCCATAAGAATTATAAAGAATAGCTTTGCATGACACCGCGTACGAGGTTATATAAAAAAAAAATAATAATAATAATAATGATAATAATATTAATAATAATAATAATAATAATAATAATAATAATAATAATAATAATAATAATAATAATAATAATAATAATAATAATAATAATAATAATAGCAATGAATATTAACAAGCTAATATAGACGCAGAGCTTAGGAAACAAACAGATGAGTTTTTAGAAGAGATTTTAAGAATGCAAGAATAGTGGCCTGACGGATATGTAAGGGAAGATTGTTCCAAAGAATGGGAGCACTAACTGCAAAAGCACGTTGACCATAACGAGTATGGATACGAGATGCATGAGACAGAAATAAGTGTGAAGAGGAGGACGATCTGAGATTGCGAGATGTTTGAACTCTATTAGAAACAAGATTTTGGAGGTATAAAGGAGCAAATCCATTTCTAATTTTAAAAACAAGAAGAAGAACTTTAAAATGGGAGACCTTGCATGGTCAGCACAGCATCATATATCAAAATAAATTATAGTATTGTATTACACAAGCCATGAATAATAACATGTGAGACTGCCAGGTTATATGCAAGGTTATGAGAAATGGGAGACCTCGTGTCATTGCACATGGTCAGTACAATGTTACTGGATATGAATGGTTGTTTTCGATAACTTGGTGTCATTGATTCAGCTATCCGTCTATCCACATGTCCAGGGTATTAGCAGTGTATGTGCAAATCGTAGGAAAGATAGCAAATACGGACATATGTTGCATCTATTGTACTCTGAAGTTAAAGATCTCAGATGATTAATGATGTGAATAAGGCACCAGCCGTTTTACATTCTCAATCACACGCAATCTCAAGATTGCATAATCATAACATCAAGATATATAATTTATAAAGTATCTATATTTGTTTCATTTTTTGTTCTGAAAATATTTTCTGCCCATGAAATTACAATTTCTAAGTATTTATATTTCATCACTATTTGTATCATTTTTAGGAACCGTTTCTGCGCAGTAAATCATAATTAAGAAACGATAATAGTTTTACTTTGTCCAACAAAAGCATAATGCATAAGTACAAGTCTCCAACGATAAAAAAGATGAAATATAAATATTAGATTGCAGAGCTTCACAATCAATATCAATTAACTTCAAACTGGGGGCAATCAAAAATACCTGGCACGCACAACCAGGGTCCTGTTTCATAAAAAGTTGCTATGATAGCAACTCCTGCTGGAATCGTAAATACCATGGCAACAGTGAGAATTCTGCTCCCTGATTGGCTTTTGTAATGAAAGTTGTCATTCCAGCAAGAGTTGCTATCATAACAACTTTTCATGAAATGGGGCCCAGAAATCGCGTGAAAAGGTTTTTTGCTGGTTAAGGTGCTGGACGCGTTTAGGGTGGCAAATAGGCCAATCAGAAGAAAGGGTATTTTCTTTTTCAGTGCGTTAAGGGTACCTTTTTCCCCATCTTTAGTCTAGACTTTGTGTAGCCTCGTATTTGTTTAGGGTATGTTCAAGGAGGTACCTTCTTGAGTATGTTTAGGGAGGTTAAACTTGTTTAGGGGTAACATTCTTTCAAGAAGAGGCTCAAGAGGATGATTATGACTAATGTATAGACCTCGTTTATGGTGGGTTTTTGAAAACGCGTGTGAAGAGGAATGTATATATATATATATATATATATATATATATATATATATATAATGACTGCTCTCTCCCCCCTTCCCCTCAGTGGATTATTATGCAGAAATACTGTTCGTTTTTTTATACCAGGTGACCTCAAGGCATTGTACATGGTCAGGGTTGGGGCTACAAGGGGCAGGGGCGGCCGCCGCCGCCCCCCCCCCCCCTTGATTTTTCAAGTGATCCCCCAAAAAGATGATGATGAAGAAGAAGAAGTGTATAGGGAGAGAGAGGGCTTTGTCATGCAACTATAAAGTAGTTTTTTTTTTCATTAAGATCGTAAATAAACTCACCTGTGGGTCATCTTGCCCCTATCAAAATACCCTTGCGCCTCTCCTGTACATGGTCAACACACGGTATCTGGCTATGAAAGCCTCATTAATGTGAATGGGAGCACCAGCCGTCTTGCACGTTCCAGTGACACGTTCAACCGAAAGTTCTCGCCTCTTCTAAACATCAGCGATTGAATTTCAATATCGGTGTTAAAAAATCTTTAAATCAACATTATTATGTTGAAGTTTGGATAAGGTTTTTATTTGATAAAAGTATCTACCAACATGTCAATAAAAGATATTTAAGAACTAGCAATTATGCAACAATTAAAGGGAAAAACAAATTTCGAAAATTCATTGAACGTTGATATAAACACATATGCATGAATTTATAGTTATAATGATATCAACAATAATTATAACGAGGATAATAATAACAATTATAACAATAATAACAATAATAATAATAATAATAATAATAATAATAATAATATTAATAATAATAATAATAATAATAATATTAATAATAATAATAATAACAATAATAATAATAATAACAAAAAATAACACAAATAATAATATATTAATGATATCAACAATATTAATAACAAATAGTTATAATGATGATGATGAATAACAATGACAGAAATATCTGTGAAAACGAAAAGTGTCACGTCTTATTACCATTAACAGCGAAAAGTGTGATGCTGATTAATTGAAGAATGACCTTTGACGAACTGTGCAAATAACATACCATGCATACAGGATTATTCAATGCAGTTATACAATCTGTACCTGTATGTTATCATGGATGCTACTAGGACCATGATGTTAAGTAGCAAAACATACTTAGCCACGTAACATGATATTGACCATCCTGACCCGATTTCTTCAAAACCTTTCTTCAAAACCTTCCGACTGTTCGGTATCATAAAGATATAAGATCACGTTGACTGCGGCAAGGGGGGAAAGTAGCGATAATAAACAGATCAATTAACATTGACAAAAACATACGGGTTAGTCAGGCAGTATTCCCCACAGGCCTTCCATCTAACCATGGTCCCTGCTCCAAGTGACAAACAAAGAAAGGACATCATTAATTTTGAAAGAAGTTGTAATCGTTACCTTTTGGAGGCCAAAAGTACAGGATTGAAATGATATATGGGAAAAATTGGAAAACACCCCATCCAAATGTTGTAAATGAAAACTGACTTTTCATGGTCATACCCTGCATACCAAGGACTTTTAGATTCTAATCAAGTTAAAGGTTGTTCAAAAATGTTATGTCTACAGACAAGTGTTACACGTGTAATCGATGATGATGTCACAACATCAATCTTGCAACTTGGTTTTGATGGTCTTTGGACTGGTTTTGTCTACGACAGCAATTGGTAAGCTTGCTTTCGTGACAGAACGGTTAATTTTTATATAAAATTGCGAGTTTCACACTTTGCACCCGTAAAGATGATCAATTTCTTCTCTTTTTTTTTTCCTTTTTTTTTCTCTCAGTTCTATTGAAATAGTGCTGAACTTGAGTGTATAGGATCTCATTAACATCGCGGTACACAGCTCATCCTTGTCAATAGTTTCTTGTCATGAATGAAGTCACACTACCTTTCATTTGTTTTAAACGTTATTTAAGTAGAAAGAAATAGTACCATAAATCCAACATAGTTTGACAAAAATGAGGACACAGAATCATTTAACAGATTAGTGACATAAACATAATCCATAATAATCCATGCTAATCCATATAAACTTCATGCTTATCCATGTGAATTTTCACGATGTTCGGAAGACATTACATAAGACATTAAGATACACGCAGTACGACACGTGGAGTTTGTTTTTTCAGCATAATACTTCAATTATTAACCACAAAAACCTAAAGGTCCTCGTAACAGGTCCATGTAATTATCTGTAATTATCATATCCCTTGAATGCTTCTTGAGTTGTGTAATATCAATGGCGCAGCCACAGGTGCACGGGGCAAGTGTTCCCCCCACCCCCCTCCCCCCACCGGATAACGGGGGGGGGGGGAGAGAAAAATTAAAAGGGGAAAAGTAAAAGTAAAAGTAAATGGAGCAGACCCTCTCGGACCTTCCCCATATTAGGGGGACATGTTTGCATTTTGTCCATCGACTACCCCCCCCCCTCCCCTCCCCGATAACGGTGCCCTCTAAACGTCTTGAGGCACACTATTGTGTGACTACTTCGTACCGCACAAAAGGGTGCAACTTATAGGGTCAAGTGTCCTTGTACATTCAGTTACAGATCCTAGTAATTATATGATATACCATGAATATCTTTGTAATGTAAAAAAGTTTACACAAGAACGTGAAGAACGCGAAGGTCTAAGTAGTTAATTGCGTCTTCTTTTTTTTCTGTTTATTCAATTGTGTCTTAGTAACACCGTGACAAATCGCTTTCATTATACCTGCCTTAAACGCCTTTTGTACATGAGCATGTGTAATACCAGTAGCTTAGTGAAGGGGATCTAGGTCACGGGCCCCACCCAACCCCCCCTCCCCCCCCCCCCCCCCCCCCCCCCCCATTTCAGTGGAATGCTGTAATTAAGGAGAGGGAATAACCTGGGGGCGTTTCATAAAGCTGCTCGTAAAGTTACCCATGACTTTACGAACGACTTGAATATGAAGTGCCAAATAAGATTCCAAAATTTTTCCTGACGTTTTAAAAAAGTGCATTTCCCGTAATCTCAATTAGATTGTGGCAAAAATATACTTTACAATAAAAATGATTGTAAACAACAGTAATTTTAGCCTACATCTTCATATTTCACATTCAGATGATGTGATTTACAATGATTGATAATCCCATCTGGATTGCCATATTCAAGTCGTTCGTAAAGTCATTCGTAAATTTAAGAACAGCTTTATGAAACACCCCTCTGGAGGGGTAGTCAGAATATACATGTATTACTGTAAACAAGTTTGACAACATGGTTTCCAAAACGGTAAAACCACCCTAAACCTTCTGTTCCACCCTTCTGTTCACTCAAAGTTATTAGGAAGATTATTCTTTTCTTTGTTGTTTTCTTTTCGTTTTTCTTTCTGTTTATATATTGTAAATTGTTTTATGTTGTTTTCCTTGTAAGATTACTTAGGTATTGATTGATTTTCTAATGTAGCGCCTTGAGTGGTACTTTACCAGAATGTGCGCTTTATAAATATTTATTATTATTTATTATTAAACAAATGTTTATCCAACGTCAAAATCACTCCTTTTTCGCTTTTTTTTTTTGAAAAATTGCTCTCTAAACGAGTTTAACAATCTTCAACATAGCCCTAAATCAAGTTTTTTGTACCTTATTATTTTTAGAAGAGAGGCTGCCCAAAGTTCAGACGAAGAATGGGAAAAGGGACACCCTAAATGCATCTTAACAAACTATAAAAAAAACTTACCCCTTTTCCCAATCTCTGGCCTGTTCGAGACCCCGACTTGTCACCTCGTTTTTACTGGAACTGACACGGAAGCAGTTTGTAAGCTTGTTTTCGTAACTTATTTTTTTATTTGTAACTTGATTTTTATAGAATTGCCAGTGTTACACTTTGCACCCGTAAGGATATTTTTTTTTTCTCTTTTTATTTTAATGAACTTAATGCTGAACCAGGAAAAGAATGACCTTTCTATGCGTTTTCCTGGTCGCGCATGTGTTATACAGCAATATATTTGACCCCACCCAACCCCATGGGAATAAGAGGAATAAGGAAAACATGAAGGAAAGGGAGGACGTTTTATCCCCTCCCCCCCCCCCCCCCGAATAAGTTAACAATTATGTTTAACTTCATTTAAGAATTAAGTTTTAATTATTATGCGCTAAATAAATCAAAAGTTTATTACAGGTAGATGTATTCTGCCTGCCTTGAATGTCTTTTTTTATATGAGTAAATGTATTTTTAGTGGACTTATCAAAGGGGCAATGGAGCAAGTATTCCCCCCCCCCCCCTCGCCCATCGAATGGCGAAAATATCAAGGAAAGGATAAAGAAGGATATAAAGGAAAGGGCATAGTAAAAAAAAATGAATTAATCAATAGGGGAAAAGGATGGTAATAGCACCTTCTCGAACTCCTCTCTTCAGAGGAAGATTTGTTAGTATACCACTTGATTCACCAGTATTCTACCCCCCCCCCCCCGTCCCCATTCCCATGATACTGGTACCCCCTCAAAGTCTGGAACCACAATATGCTACTACTAGCTGTGTGGACTTGTATGTTGTAAGGTGAAATAGATCTAATGTCCTAATACATTCAGCATGTTCGGTATTAACAGGTCCGAGTAATTATGATATACCTTGAAAGTCTTTTTTTTTTACATGAGTCTTCGATGCATACCTGAAGAACGAGGTCTGTAAATTATAGTTAATATCTTCATGATCTTAGTAAATTCCGAACCAGATTGGTTGATTATGCTTGCCTTGAATGCCTTGTGTACATGAGCTTATACAGTGTCAGTAGCTTAAGTAAGGGGTTGCTACAATGTCAGTAGCTTAAGTAAGGGGTTGCTGGGGCCAGTGGGAACCAGGTGAAAGAGAGAAATGATAAGGTCAGGGGAAGGGCTGAAGAAAGAAACAAAAAAAAAAAGATGATGGTCATACGGGACCTTCCCTCCTAGCTGTTGGCTTACCGAGATATGATTTCTCATTAAGGCCTATACGGCATCATCCGCGTACACCATTTTCTGAAAAGCACCCTAAACGAGGACTGAAGTAGGAGTGGTTTTGAAAACCTAAACACGGAAACCCATCTAACATCTCTGATTTCTATACCCTTAACAAGAATTTCATTCAAGGATTACATCAGATTTGATACCCTTTCGCTACCCTAAACGCGTAACGCGCGTAACCTGCCTGATGCTGGAAAATGTTTTAGGCGTTTTTATGTACACGGATGATGTACTGATTGGGGAGGGGGGACGCAAAGTTCGCGTAACGGGTCGCGAATTTCGCGACTCGGACGCAAAGTTGGCCGCGAAATTCACGTCGCACATGACCTGTTGTCGAGCGTACTTCGAGGCCACCATAGAAAACGGCTTAAACAAAAATCCTTGATTTACTCGTAAACACTCAAAATGAATCAGCGCTTTTTGGAAATAAGCTCCTCATATACATACCAGGGGCAGTGGAGCCTCTTTTTCAAAAGTGGGGGCACCAGCAAAAAGGGACCCTTTTTGGAAAATGGGGGCACTTACGAAGGGTGAACACAAGATGCAAAAATAGGCGTTGGTATACTCCTAAAATTCTATTTATCATATTTTCTTCGTAATCTTTACATAACTACTTTGTAGTTGTTAGGACTACTTTGATTACTCGATTGCGTTCGTGCCATGCTAGTGAGCAAAATGCCAATTATAATTTGTTTGTTTTGCTGAAGACCACGATATTGGCATTATTTACAAGGCCTTGATGATAAAGATGTTGCAAATGTATTTAAGGGCTCATCCTTATCGTTGTTATTTTCATACATTAACCCAGTCGTTTTCCTTAACCCATTCGTGACAGGAATTATTTAAAGCCTAATTTGATCAGCTTTTATTCTTCTAATTGGCAACACCATCATTTTTATTTTATTGCTACATTTTTCTTATATAACGTCATGTATCTGAAATGAATATCAATTGACAGAAATTATGATGAGAAGTCAAAAAGTTGCCAATTTGCAGGGGAAAACGGTGATTTCAAACTTTCTATCACATTGCCAATTTAAGGATTTTAATGCTTATTTTCCTTTGAAAAATTTTCAGCATCAAACAACGAATAATGACACAACTAAAATGGGCACAGTTTGTGTAGATTTTTTTTCTCTTTCTGCTCATGTATTTGGTATGATTTTTAGGGCTTTGCATCAAAAGATATTAGGCCAAACCACAAAATGTGGACCTCTGTCACGAATGGGTTAATGACGAAGCTATATTTTCAATGGATTTTTAAAAGGTCTCATCAACAGATTTTATTACAGAAAAGAAGGTCAAACTGAAAAGGGGTTAAATTTGAAGCACAATCTCGACATAGGTACACCGTTTGGTTTGAATAAAGTTTTTGGCTATGTGCTCCAGCTATTGCTTCCTGTTCCACATGCCTCTCACTGTAATAAAAAAAAACCTAAATGTTTTATCATATAAACCTCATGAAGCTTCTCTGATTCTTTGGATCTCGTTTCATGCATGGCTATTTTGGAGACTTTAAATTACTCACCAGATGTGAAAAGAAGGGGAATGGCACAAGAAATAAAAGGGGCACCAAACAGACGTAATCAGAGACAAGTATCAGATTTGAAGGGGCACTTATCTTAGGAGAAATTGCACTATTATACAGCACACAGGGCACATATCAGAAAACAAATGGGTGTGTATTAGATTTGATAAGGGGGCTCATACCAGAATGGAAAAGAGACACCAGAAAAAAAGGGATAGATTTAAAGTGGCACTTATAAAACGTCAACAAAAGGAGAAAGAGAACATACTAGAAAGGAATATGGGCACTTATCAGAAGTAGATGGAGGCATATATCATATTTAAAGGGGGCACTTATCAGAAAGAGAATTGCAATGATTGAAACGGCAAGGGAATTGTCAAACTGGACACTCACTAGAAATGACAGGCCATGACATGTCTTATCAGATTCAAATTTGAGGGGGCACTTATCAGAAATCAAATGGGCGTAAATCAAAATAAAAAGGGGCACATGCAAAAATGGGAAAGGGACACTTATCAAAAGGCAAAAGGTGGACTTATAATAATAATAATAATAATAATAATAATAATAATAATAATAATAATAATAATAATAATAATAATAATAATAATAATAATGATGATGATGATGATGACAATAATAATAATAATGATAATGATAATAACGGATATTTATATAGCGCACATATCCACCTAAACACGTTAAAAAAAGGATAAATAATTATTAATTAGAAATAAAAATGGGCACTTATCAGAACTAAATTTGGGCATGTTTAAGATTTCATCTGCCACACTTGCCAAATTGAAAAAGTGAAACTTATCGCGGAGGTGAAAGGGGGCACTCAACAGAAGGGGAATTGCAACATTAGAAACGAAAAGGGGCATTCAAAAGGGGCATTCAACAGGGGCACTCATCACATTTTAAGATTAGAAGTGTTACAGGCACTACGTTTTTTTAAACACTATAAGTGTTAAAAACGGGCAGTTATAGGATATAAGAAAGGGCGACTTATCTACAGTGAAAAGTGGTACTTACTAGAAGGTGAAAGGGCGCTTATCAAAAGAGAAAATGGGCCCTTGTTAGGAAAAAAAATGGGGCGCTGAACAAGTTTGAAAATGACATTTTTCATGGGTTAAAAGGGCACTTTTTGGGGTGCTTGGAAAAGTGGAGGGAACTGTTCCCCTGCCCCCACCCGTAGTTTTTTTTTTTTTTTTAATTCGAACCAATATGGTCAATAAAAAATGTACCAATATGATTTTTTAATAAGTGTATTCATGGGAAGAAGGTATAACCCTTTCAGATTTTTTTCGCTTTATATCAACGATATCTCGATGAGCTTTACCTTACAAACGTGACCTAGAAAGTTTGAACCATGCCTCTTACACAAATCCTGATTTATGAGATTGTAATCTCCGGAACTTTATATTAAAGCTGTCTTTCATAGTTAAACTGAATTCATACTGGATTGGACTGAGTTAGTGAATTGTGAAAAGTCATATCGGTATGACGTCTACTGATAATGCAAACACAAAGAAGATTGACATCATTTATCTTAAGCTCTGCAATGATAGGAATGATGACACAATGGACTTAGATCAACATAATAGGATCATTGGTAAGAAAGCCTGGGCTTTTAAAGGAAGGGATACTATAGTTAACATTATATGGGACTATGAGATGTTCCCTGACTCCCCTTGCTCCTACTTCGACAGCGTATCTCTTGGTATTGAGTTATTTAATATGTGTCTATTATGGTGGCCCTGAAGTACGCTCGACAACAGGTCATGTGCGACGTGAATTTCGGATCCCAGGTACTGAAATTTGCATCCCAAGTCGTGAAATTCATGACCCGTAGCGCAAACTTTGCATCCCAAGTCTGAAATTCACGACCCGCGGTGCGAAATTCAGGACTGGGATGCAAAGTTCGCGCCACGGTTCCCGAATTTCGCACCGCGGGTCGTGAATTTCACGACTTGGGATGCAAAGTTTGCGCCACGGGTCATGAATTTCGCATTGCGGGTCGTGAATTTCACGACTTAGGATGCAAAGTTCAGGACCTGGGATGCGAAATTCACGTCGCACATGACCTGTTGTCGAGCGTACTTCAGGGCCACCATAGTCTATGGTTATACATAAGCGAAAAGGTTACAAACTTTCTCCACTTATGCGCGAGTGAAAAATATTGTATTTGGTGTTCGGTATTGACCGTGTATAACACTTCGCGTGGGAAGCATATACGGCCGAGGATTTCCGCTTCATCCCGAATGTGGACCACGCTTAAATAATGCTCTGCGTCCTGCGTTGCGTCCAACAAAGTCATTTTTTCTGCGGACTCCCATGGATCCCTTCCCGTCCCCATTTTTTTTTTTTTTCAAAATATACGGGAAAAGATGCGGGCGATACGGATAGATACGACCAGATGCGGATATTTGTGTACACTTGTGGATAATCTTACGAGTTGACATGTTATTTGCTCTTTCGACTTGCGTAAACTTCCGGATACTTCTGAACACTAGTCTTGCGGAGAGTTGCTTATGTTTACGGAGAACTGCGGATACTTACGGATAGTTACGGATTGTTACGAATAATTATGAACAACGTGGTTTTCTCTGACCATCCCTGCTCAATCAGTGTATTTTTTACCTCCACGGAGAAAACACCTTTCCAATTTTTGTTAATTATGGCTCCAAAGCCCCCCCCCCCCCTCCCCCCAAGATAAAGCAGAGATGCAGGAGGAAATGCTCTGTCTTCAACCCCCACCAGCATGGGTGTCGATTTGTGTTCGCGGTTGGAGGGGATGACTGGTGCCGAATATCCTCGACCGCGGAGCAAAGCGACCGAGGGTGTGGAAGTTCAAAAGTGAAGGATAGACTAATTAAGCGCGGGGGGGGGGGGGGTGTAGGAACCTGTTTTTGCTGCCCATATCTCTGCATTATTAGTCTAATCTACCGTTCCTCCAATTAACCGCACAAAATTGTTTTCAAACAATATCACAGAGGTACATCCTTATTACTTGATTGAGAGCTTTACTTCATCCCGCTTCTTATTTTGTGAGAGCGAAGCGAGCGAGTGTTCAGCGAAGCGAGCGAGCCAGCCAAAATTCCACTTTCTAACTATAAAAGAAATGTTATTTGTTGTCAAAGTACACTCAAGCAATATAAGATGTTTGACTAATTCAGCACCTCACTGGTCCAGTCGTTTACTTTCCTAAACCACGCTATATTTCAAATATCACAAGCGAGGGAGGCGAGATAGGGGAAAACACATTACTTTAGTGATGCAGTGTTATTTTGTCATCCAAATCCCCTATAGGTCTATAAAATATCTACATTACATATTCGAGTGAGCGCAGCGAGTGAGGAAAAAAATTACATTCTTTGATTGCCTCAATGGTATCTAAATAGTTTTTGATCACCTAATCGCCAAAAGATGCTTTTCGGGGCATCGCTTGCCATCTAAAACCATTTTGTTTTTATGAGTGAGCGAAGTGAGCTACCGACAAAAACTCTGTTTCTTTCTAATAAAATGTAGGATTTCCACCAAAATAAACTACATGAATTTTATGATGTACCATTTCCCTGTATTCGAGAAAAGCTTTACATCTCGCTGTAAAAAGGTTACAATTTTCAGACATGTTACTGAGGGAATAAGAGCGTTTGCCTCCTGATCTTGTTTCTATGAGCGAGCGGAGAGAGTGAGCGAGAAAGGGCTATTTGCTTTCAAAAAGAAAGTATTATAACCTCATTGGTTGGGATCCTTAAAATGCGAGCGAGCGCTGAAAGCCTTTTCCTTTTCCTTTCTTTTTTTTTTTAAAAGTGTTTCTTTGCTCTTTATTTTCTCTGTCTTTGTCTTTACTTTTTTGTTTTTGTTTTTCTAGGATTACAGGAGGCTATGAAATTTTTCTTTTTTTTTTCATGGTGAATTATTGGGGGGATGATTGTACAGGCCATCCCCCCTGACCGAAATATTGGGGGATATACAAATGAATAAATAAAAGTATATGTATAATCGACCTAGATCCCCCAATAATTATAAGGTGGCAGTTACCCTAGTAATGTGAGATTCAAGGAAGTTGTCCCCCCAGTCCCCCCCCCCCCCCCAAAAAAAAAAAATCATGATGTGTGTCGACAGACAAATTATGATTCTTAGATCAATGGAGGCATTTAGCTGGAAATGGATAAATGACTTCAAGTAAAAGAAACGGAAGAACGCATAAAAGAAAGTATGTACAGGATGCACAATCCGTCTGATTTATGAGACCCCAATGCTTGTAGATATTCCTTGATAACCTACGTTTTCCACATTAAGCTGATTTTATGAGGGTGATATCATTTTCATGCTTTTGTGAATTATCAAACCACTGTGAAGAATTCTCAAGCGGGTATTCAACATTTCCGCTTACAAGTGTTTATCTCACTTTGTTAAAATATTATTGAGTCAAAATGTACTGCCATAAATTTCAAATCTATCAAATGTGTTTTATCTTAACTTCTTCACGGAAATACCTGTATGCTTTAAAACTGCAACAAAAAAATGAAAATGGTCATTCAAACAGTTTTACTTATCGATGTCAATCAATTGTTGGCAATATCTCACAATCTGTTCCTTTCAATGTAGAACCTTTGAAAGACTTTTTCATCCCTTGCATGATATTAGAGTCAGGCGGTCTGTCTTGACGTGAGAGCGCGAAATTATAAATGAGGGATTGATATTAAGCCGAAACTTTCGGAAATGAATGATTAAAAGTAAAACCTCCATAGTACCAGAATCAGAGAGCACTGAATTTAAAGTCAAGACTGACAAGAGTCCAGGGGCCTGTAACATAAAGAGATACAATCAATCTTACGATCAAATGTAACTCTTCAGTACATCGTTTGCCATAGACTTTCGATTCAAATCAATCGTAAGATTGATTGTATTTTTTTATGTTACAGGGCCCAGGTTTTGCGGCTGTTCTAGATATAAATCTGATTTAGATGTGGAATCTAATGCTAAAGTTCTCTTTTAGAGCCAAGGATAAACGTTACAGTTTGTGTCTCTATGATTATTGTTATCTAACGTTGATTCGTTATGCTCAACGTAACGTTAAAGTTTATCGACTGAAGTTAGGGTTTTAAAAAGTCACATTTTTTCTGTTACCTTGTTGAGTACTAGTATAACATTTTAACAGAGGTATTCTCGTCTTTACTGTTTTGTGTCAATTTACTACATTTACAATTGTTTAAACGGGTTCAAAAGTCAATTTTTCTTGAAATTCTTGAAATTCTTGAAAACCCTAATTGACACTTTCCTAATTTACATTGGGTCTTGAGAGAAGCCTAGGCCCTTAGTCTCGTACTGAGACCTGTTTCGACAGACCAGGGATTGTGCCTGCGAACTACCTTTGGCCAGTGGAAGAGAAGGTTCCCGTCTGAATGACTGGAGGGTCATGGTAGACACTGTTTTTATTTGTTTGTTTGTTTGTTTGAAATTTATTTCTGCGTTCAACATGTTCAACACAATACAATATCAATTATTACATAGATTTTATACGTATACCTTCTAGACACATGAATCATTTACAATCTCTTCCTGAATATAAAAAGCAGTATATGAAAAATTTTATTTAACTGAATTTCAGTTTTTACCATCAGTTGTTGCTTGCTCTTTGCTCAGGGAACAGGATATCCCGAGGTTAGACCGTGGACCTAGGAGTAAGTCCATGGTTCGACAAGCCCTGACCCAGAGGAATTACTGCACATCAACCACCCTTCTGGTGTCTGTATGCTATTACTGGAAAGTTTAGGAGAGAACAAAGCCCCGTTTCATAAAACTTGTTATCATGCAGTAACAACTGCCATACTTCTATGACAAATTTGCTCTCAGCAAATCAGATGCAAAGATTTCAGTAGCTTATAACAGTTATTGCAATCTGTTATTGATAACAAGTTTTATGAAACGGGGCCCAGATCGTCAAGGAACATTCTTCCCAATTAGTTTTCTACTTTTAGTCAGTTGAAAATAATTCGCCATCATATCCTGATACACGCGTTACCCATCAACTCTCCATCAGACTCCTGGGGGTGTTTCATAAAGCTGTTCGTAAAGTTACGAATGAACTTACGAACGGCTTGAATATGAAGTGCTAAATGGGATGCCTTATAAGTTTTTCCTGGCGTTTTAACAAAGTGTGACAGCATTTCCCATAATCCAGATTAAATTGTGGCAAAAAAATTACTTTTGCAATGACAATTTCCTTAAGTAATGTTATTATATGTCTGCATATTTCACCTTAAGCTGATGACATTTATAATGACTGAGAATCTCATTTGGCTTGCCATATTCAAGTCGTTCATAAAGTCATTCGTAACTTCACGAACAGCTTTATGCCCCCCCCCCCGGTAACTATTAGCTCTGATAACACTGTAAACTGAGTTGACTCCACTTCTATTATTGTTGTTACTTTTCTCATGAAGTAATGATTTTTTCATTTCTTCTCATTTTGCTTAAGGCATGTCTTTAATGACTATTGCATCACTGGAACTGTGATAGGTGTGTCTTTATACCTCATCCGGCAAGTTAATGAGGGAGTTCTGAATGATTCATCATTCCAAAGATTTCTCCTCTTAAAAGTTAAGCCCGCAACTCTCTGTTTCATCACCAGGCATACATTATATGCTTTTTGTGTATATATTTGAATTAGTAATCTTCATTCATTTTCATTTTATTTCACTTCAACACGGAGGCACTTGCTTCAGCCAATGGCTGTTCTTCAGCAGCAAGTCCGTGCATACATAAAAACAACAGGGAACAGCATAAAAACAAGATAAAAGTCATTCCGATGAAAATACAACCAAATTATACTGTATAAGAAATGAGCATAGTTGAATACATACATGTATGAATACATGAAAGTAAATAAAAATGGAGAATTAAAAAAAACAACTCAAACAACATCAATCTAAAAATGACAAAATTTAATTGACTGGAACAGGTGGGCGAAAATTGCACAGTGTCATGAAATTGTCATATCTTATCAAACGACAAAATACAAATGTATCATAACTAATTTACAATCTTTTATCATAATGGAAAATTGTAGCAGATATTCAAATTATCTTTTCATTTGGAATCATATCAGAAAGTAGCTCTGTTAAGAAATGACCGATGAAAGGTATTAGTCTTTCAATTTCAATTTTAAAAATGCAAAAGCGCCCTCGTGACCAGCTCGGTCGCTTCGCTCCCTCGCTTGCGTGTTTCCTCGATCATTTTACGTATACTTGTCCGCCCCGGGAAATTCCTGCGTAGGGCCTTGGATATACAAGACAAAACAGACTTTCACAGCTTTCCGAAACTTTGCAGCTTTTAGAAGATAATTATGGCCATTAGTTCATTGAAGTCTCGTCAGTTTCTGATGACAGACCTTTAATTACATCATTAGGTTTCAGAATAATACAGTAATAACACCAACAACAGATAAGTAATCAAAATTCCTAATCAAAACAAATGTATAAAATAACTTGACTGTAATGTAAACATATCAATGAAAAATCATTGAGCTAATAGCACTGTTCGGAGCCAGCTTTAAAGGAAAGGGCAAGGAACATATCCTTTGCTATCCTATGGTCAATAGAGAAAACACACCATTATGATATCAATGACGAACAGTTTCATTCAGTCGGTCATTAAACACTATATTATGAATTCCTTATTCACTCCGTGCCAAGGGATATTCTTTGCTATCCTACGGTCAATAGTGAAAACACACCATAATGATATCAATGACGAACAGTTTCATTCAGTCGGCCATTAACCATTATATACTGTACTATGAATTCCTTATCACTCCGTCTCAAGGGGGATATTCTTTGCTATCCTACGGCACGTACATCACGTTTATAATGAGATCAATGGCGAGTGTCATTTATTTATTCATTCACATTATTCCCCTGTCTTCAATAAACACATTTTTCGCTGTCCTATGTGTGAAAAAGAAAACCAAGATCACATTTAGTGACAAATAGTGTCAATATCCCGGCGCCTTCAATGGACATATTATTTTTTGCTGTCCTATGAGTAGAAGTAAATCAAGATCACATTCATCATGAGAACAACAACGATTGTTGTTGTAATTCATTATATACAGCATACTTTTAGCCCATTGGAGTATGCCACGATCTTCAGTGAACGTATGAAGATTTTATTTCCAAAAGGCGCTAAATCATTTTTTTTCACCGAAAACAAGGATTTAGCATGTTTGTTTCATATGCACTTCAATATAACTAATTTGAATATCAAAAATATTTCAGGAAAGTAAAGAAATGGGGGAAAAGTAATATGTTTATTTCCAAAAGGAGCTTCCACTTTGTGTAAATCAGGGATTTTTATTTAAAACATTTTCCTTCTTCGAAACATCAAGACTTTTCACAGTTGCAAGTACCAACATTAGTCATCTAAGAAATAAATAAAAAAATGAAAGAAATCCTCCTTGAGAAGGAATTTTTCTAGATTTTTAATGTATTTTTCATTTGTACGGATGTATAGCGCCTTTTGGAAACAAATTAGGATTTAGCGCCTTTTGAGAATAGATTTTTCGCATGTATGAAAATATAGAAAATTCTTTTTAAAAGAAATACCACTTTATGCAGGGTTTTTATTCTTATTTTTATATGTCTAACATGTCTAATGTTTGTACTTCCAAAAGTGAAAATTATTTGATGTTTCAAGGAAGGAAAAACGGCTTATTGAAATAGAGATCCTTGATATACTCGAAATCACTCCAAATGGATTAAGCGCCTTTTGGAAATGAGCTCTTCGTATCCATTGCTGTTTTACGTACATAGATCACATTCATTTTTACATCAATGACGAAACGTGTTTTTTTAATTATTATTATTATTATCATTATTGTTATTATTATTATTATTATTATTATTATTATTATTATTATTATTATTATTATTATTATTATCATTATCATTATTATTATTATTATTATTATTATTATTATTATTATTATTATTATTATTATTATTATCATTATTATTATTATTATTATTATTATTATTATCATTATTATTATTATCATTATTATTATTATTATTATTATTATTATTATTATCAATTCAGTTATAAAGATGATATGCATTGACTTCACTTCTTATAATCCCATGGACTCATGGACACATCCTTTGGTATCCTGGATCAAATGATTAACATAAATCACATTCCGTGATGAGATCAAAGGCGACTTAGCCATTAGAAATGATGGGTCCATCATTTCTTTTTTCCTACAGTCTCCTATGAACATTAACTTGCTAATCCTATTTTCAAATGTAAAAGTAGATCACATCTAATGAGATCACAACAAATCGCGGTGAGTTTTTTTTTTGTTTGTTTTTTTTTTGTTTTTTGTTTCAGTTAATCAATTCATATATAAAATAGTATGAATTCATAACTTTACTCCCACTGTAATCCATGGAAACAACTATTTACTATTCAACGTAAAGTCAGGAAAATAGTAAGCAAAGATGACATTTCTCGTCGGATCCATGACGGAGAGTAACGTCTTATCCATTCATAAACAGTATACTGAAAGATCACTCATACATCATCTTAAGCATACCGCACACTATACTGCTGCCCGAATTTTGAACAAATGGCATTTTGCATTGAATATGAAAGTTTAAATAAATAAGATTATCTTATTTAAAGTTCGGAATAATGATAGGGATACTTAAATCGAAATTTCGATTAACTGCAAGCCTTGTGGTCGTAGTAAAGGCCAAATTGGCTTCAAATCGTAGCCGATCGCAAGATTGATATGTCGTCACTACGATTCGGAAATGAATTCGCTTTTATTCTTAGTAAACAGGGAGGCTCGTAAGAGCTCGGATTTTCGATTTTAGTATTTATACGACAATTCTGAACTTTGATCATTAAGATTTTACATAATTTAATGTTCATATCAAATGCTTTAACAAGTTTTTCCAAAATCGGATCGCAGACCGATCGTATGGTATGCGGTGGGCTTAACTGCTTAAAAGGGGTTCAACAGTGTTCAAGATTATTTTCAAGGTTGTTAATTCGCAGGTTCCTTTTTTTTCTAAAACAAATTATTCAAGCAAATTCACGACAAGTTATACAATTCAAGTAAACGTGGAAACTAACAATGCCTACGTACACGGAATTCTTCGAAAAATGACAAAATAATATATTTCTTCTCCTTTTTTTTTCAAAGGCATTTTAGCACAAATAATTTCGCAGTATCGTAATACATGGAATATGACTTTCGGAAATAAAATGAAATAATTTTCAGTTAGCACGGTTAGAGTCTGGACATGTAAAAAGCTTATGATTCAGTATTTCCAAGAAGTAAATCAATTCATGATATTTTATCAAATAATATGATACATTACAAGTCGATGAAAATAAAAACAGAGTAAAGACCGTGTAAGAGTGTGGAAATCAGCAGGATGGGCCGATTGTATCTACCCAAATGCAGAATTGAATACAAAAAACTGCCCCTTTCAACTAAATCATTCAACTCATCATACCCGTACTCACTAAATGCTCCGCCTCATTAGCTGTTTTCAAAATGTAATGTATGTGACATACATTTAAGTGGTTGACTGATTTCTTCCGTTTCGTATGTTTTATATTATGTAGCCTTTTCTTCTTTCTCTTTCCGTTCCCCTTTCTCTTTCCACCTCTCTTTTATTTCCATCACCCTCTTCATAATATCCTAATTTTATGCATTGTATTATTCGTTTGCTTGTATAATTTTCTTTTGCATAGTGTGATGTTTGACATGTGATCTTGTTGCAGCAGGGCTCCCTTGGAAAGTAGGTCTCGCGGCTTGAATGGGACTACCCTGCTTTTTTGAAAAGAAGACATGAACAACATAAAATGAAATCGTTTGTTTTTAGCCAGAAGGGCATTAACTCACATGCTTCAACACATACATGTAGTTAATGCTTTTCTGGCTCTGAACAGACGAAATAAAAGAGATAGATAGATAGAAAAAGAGGAGAGAGGAATGGGTAAAGAATGAAGAGGAGAGAGAGGAGGAGAAAAGAAGAAAGAGGATGGGAAGAGAGATCCTGCTTGTTCAATGGATTTGTTATTCTACAAAAGACGTAGAACACTATGGTGGCCCTGAAGTACGCTCGACAACAAGTCATGCGCGACATGAATTTCGGGGCAAACTTATGGTGGCCCTGAAGTACGCTCGACAACAGGTCATGTTGGACGTGAATTTCGCATCCCAGGTCCTGAACTTCGCATCCGAGGTCATGAAATTCATGACCCGTGGCGCAAACTTTGCATCCCAAGTCGCGAAATTCACGACCTGTGGTGCGAAATTCAGGACTGGGATGCAAAGTTCGCGCCACGGGTCCTGAACTTCGCATCGCGGGTCGTGAATTTCACGACTTGGGATGCAAAGTTCAGGACCTGGGATGCGAAATTCACGTCGCACAAGACCTGTTGTCGAGCGTACTTCAGGACCACCATACAAACTTTGCACCCCAGTCGCGAAATTCACGACCCGTGACGTGAACTTTTCATCCCAGTCGCGAATTTTTGAATCAAAGGTCATGACTTTTGCATCTCGGGTCATGAATTTCGCATCCGAGGTCATGAATTTCGCATCACACTGATCACGGGTCATGAATTTCGCATCCCAAGACGTGAATTTCGCGCCACGAGTCGTGAATTTCGCGACTGGGACACAAAGATGGCAGCGAAATTCACATCGCACATGACCTGTTGTCGAACGTACTTCAGGGCCACCATAAGGGCCACCATATTACACTTATAAAATGAGAGCAATGACAAAAAGTTCTTTTGTATGCTTTCAAACATATATTCCCAAAAAGATCTTTGTATCCATTTTTGTCAATAGTACATTATTATGTATTCACTGCTACTATCCCAACATTATCACTGACGTCTTAACGACGTTTTAATAGGATTATATGTTTATCTTCCCTCAAAGGATATACAGTAATGTTTAGTCACTTTCTATACGGTTGTATATGAAGACGATTCAGAGAAAGGACCGAAGGCCTTGCAATGAACATCTTATTGTATAGTCAACTGCCATTTATCAAACGGGGAGGAAATTCTTTTAGGCTTAAGTGTAGATATTTCGTAGAATTTCATCATGCCCTCTGTGAGTAATCAGACAGTTAAAATAAAACAGATACATATCTATTATTAAGATCAAGGCAATAGACAGACACTGAAACTTCATTTTATGTTGCTTTTTATTAAGCACAATTAAGGTGAAATTGAATTTTGTCGCTGATGTTTTTATTACTGTTGTTGTTGCTTTTTTATTTCTTCCTTTGCTTGTTTTTGTGCAAATGTTAGCTGAATATTATCATCACCAGTAGAAAAAAGTGGTCTCGGTGACTAACTTTTTTCTATAAATGAATAATCTTTTAGATGTTAGATTGTTCAACAAACACTATTTTTTATCAATTCAGACTCATTAAATCCAAGCTTGGCTCAGTACGGCTCTTCATAAATGCTTTGCGATATTTTTTTTTCAGCATGCCCAGGCAAGACGCCTTGTAAATGATGCTGACGCAAAGCCGAAATTCCTCCTTCTCCCATCTATCTCTCCTCAGCTCTTACTTTTTTTTTTTTTTTTGTTGGTTATTGTGGATTTTTCATGTCTCTCTCTCTTCCCCACCACAGGAGGTTTTGTTTTTACCGTCACTACGTAATACTGTATGTATTCATGAGCTAGTTCTAAACTATTACGGCCATTTTCTTCAGGATTATATCACACAAGGGGACACTTTACATAACTTTTTCACTGGCCATGACCCGTGAGCACAAAAAGGTACTGAATCACCTGAATCCATTCTATTTCTATTTCTGTCCATTTTGTTGAAATCAGACCTTTTCGGGGCTTCATGATTTACTTCAACAGAACCCATCTAAAAATAGAATTGTATACCTAGCTTCCATTGACATCAAGCAGAAATATTTGAATTTATTTAGGCAGATAACCGATTTCTAGTAAAGTTCAAGTTGTTTATTCACTATTTTTCATCATAAGCATTTGTTCATAATACAGTGCATAAAAGAAAATAAATGCAATGGCAGCAATGGTTACAATGTCTTTTTATCCATCCGAGTATAATTCAATAATTAAAAATCAAGTGAAATAATCATGATAATCCACAGATTTGACCGAAAGAATATATATTAGAAAGCGGTATATTATGACAATGATTAAAAGCGAAACTTGGTGACTGTCTGACTGTTGTAAGTATAATACAGCAGAAGTTACAGAAGTTATGTATATTGGAAGGTAATCAAAAGCAGAGATTATGAGAAATAATGTATCATTACCACTACCCACGAGCTCTGCTATTTAGAAATCAAGTCTAGCCGATGTTATGGTTATTGTGGTGTACCCTTCCCATGTTATCCACCCAAAGTGTTGAAGTTATATTGACCTTAAACTGATTTTTTGACAGGCATTGTGTTAACATGTTTATGTGTAGATATTACAGGTCATGAGTATTCACATTACTGTTTTAATATAAGAGTGGTAATGAGTGCCTTCTAATCTTATCAATGCACTGTCAAGGTCTCCATAAACACTAGAGTCAGGTAGTAAATGAAGTAATATTGACTCTTGATCATTTCCACACAGGTCATGTTCACTCACCTGTGTTACTGTGTATAAAGTATTGTTTTAGCTTTTAAATACAGCTTTGGCTTTAAACACATTGTGACAAACGTGATGTGGAATAATTCAATAACGCTACATGACTGTAAATACCAAATTGGCTGTGTTTGTACAAGTATGGTTGAATGAAGAAAAAAAAAGGAAGTATGTTTGAAAGAAAAGAGACTTAACAACAGATTGATCATCACTCTCTCTCTCTCTCTCTCTCTCTCTCTCTCTCTCTCTCTCTCTCTCTCTCTCTCGGGGGGGGGGTGGCTGAAAATCCGTAATTTCCGATGAGGCTGCGATTTGGAAGACTTCTTCAAAATACCTATTTTGAATCTTATTCTTTTGGTGATGATCGAAACTATATTCAAGCTACTATCTGAAGACTGATCATTTAACAACAAAAGGTGGTATTCCCATTCTGATAAAGCAGGAAACTGCTGTGTAAATATAGTTCAGTGTTGATTAAGATAACATGAAAGAAAACGTGTGTATTCTTTCATGGGAACACTAAACAATGCCACAGCAGACATTGGTAAGCTGTTGAAGAGCCACTTCTCCGAATATTGTTATGGAAAACCGGATCTCTTTGTGTCGCACCGGTATGCAAACACACTTCCAACCAAAACTTCGGAGTTTCATGCCTTCATCGATCATCTGTCAAAGAATTATGACATAAATGGACAATACCGCAAAAAAAAGTGAATTCCCCTGACATCATCGAATGCAACACAATACCCTCCCATTCTCTCTCTCTCTCTCTCTCTCTCTCTCTCTCTCTCTCTATCTCTCTCTATCTCTCTCTCACACACACACACACACACGGGTTGTTCATCACTCGGGTGCTACATGAAATTACAGCCAATCAGGACGCTCCGCGAACGCATGCACAGATTTGTCTCCCCGCTGCAGCTCACTTGATAAATACATCGCAAAGTTAGTTCCATTCGCATTTCGACCTGAAGTCGTTAACCCTCTCAGAAATCGATAGCTTGTCTCTAAAAATTAGAAGCTCAGACTTTCTCTCGTGTGGAACTTAAGATCCGTATTTTTCTGGTGGATTGACGCCCTTGTTCTCTTTGATAATCCTATCCAGAAACCATATACATTTATAAATCTGTTCGTCTTTTTCTGATATATGCTTGGTCTTCAATAGGTAATGAAAAAAGAACAACTGAGGGAAACAGAAAGTTGATTTCGCTCATAGCATTTACCAGGGTTTTTCATTGACCAAAGTGGCACTATCTCCGATCATTCAAATCACCAACATTTTCCACTTGGAATTCCAGCAGAGGATTTTCCTTCAGTTCTTTTAATATCTGAGATGGAGGGCACCAAAACTTCAAAAATCAGCGGACTTATTACCACCGTTTCACACCTAGTCTTGAAAGACAAACGTGCAGTTGATATGGGGAAGGACCACGTGGAGAAGATAGAGGTAAGAAATTAATACTTCTTTTTTTTTTTTTACTTCATCTCACTAAGAAATGTTTCTAGTCGGTGAAACCCACGCGGACAAGAACAAAGTATATGTTGCGTTGTTATGTTGTATCGCGTAATTCGATATCAATTTATTACAGTGACATTTTTAAACTCTAATGGTAATTCAAAGAATGTTTATAACAAACACCACCTGCTTATACTGAATTGCCATGCAATCGAATACTTTCATATACTAATATTTCACCACGATGAATCTTGTATTTCAGGAAAAATAGCTTCTAAAATAACAATTTTTGCTATCTGTTATTTTTGCTATTTGCTATTACCAAAAAATAACAACTTTCTATTTTTTTGTAATAACTAGTAAAAGAGTCATTTATTTATACCCCAGACATGCCAGAGGAATGTTTACATAGGAAACTTTAACTTCCGCTACTTCTGATCGCAGAAATATTTTAGTTGGTTCACTCTTTTCACAGGGGTTGGGCTGTGATTTGTTATTATCATTGATTGTTATTATTGATTCTTTTTACTCTTAGATTATAATTGTAGGGTTCTCTATTAGATGTGACCTTTTGCAAGGTATGTTAGTATCAGGGGTTTTTTGTTTGGCAGTGTATACAGCCACACGCGTGTGTCTTTACCTTACGGCCACACGCGTGTGGTTGTATGCACAGCATCGACATGAGGATACAGCCTCACTCAACTGAATTCCCACTTATACTCTGCGCCGCTACAGCTATCGCTAGTGTGTATGTATGCACTGCACAAGCGATGTGTATTCATGCGATGGTATGTGTTGCGACTTGCAAAACTCGTATCGTCACGAAGGTTTTATCTCTCGATTTCACTTATTATACAAACAATATTTTGTCTTATGTTTTGTTTTGTTTTTCGTGGCTTTTGAAATTGTCGCTAGTACGGTGTTGTATTAAGCGGTAACCTGTAAACGTTGGATAATCCCCATGTTATTGCTTTGTTGAAAGTTGATCTGGGTTTTCTTTTATCAAAAGTACTAGTATAGGGTTAGGGTTACGGTTACGGTTGCCATTGGGTTTAGGGTTAGCCTTATATTTAATAATATATAAGGATTAGAATTAGGTATACTGCTTGCTCAAAGGTTAAAGATTAGTTCGGCAACTGAAAATAAAACACTTGATTTGATGCAGTTTGTCACCTGAACATTTGTTGTATATAACCTTTCAATGATCCTAGCGTCCGATCAGGAATGACACCACTTTGCTTTAGATTGATATACCATCCCAATTAAACCATTCTGTTAAAAAAAAATTACATGATCAGGTGTCATCGTACGATATGATACAAAGTCCTCCTGCGCAGGGGCTACATTGCGGTAACAGGAACACAACTCTTTTCCAGACTTTCACCGCTTATTTCATGGTGAAACCCAAACCCTTTTTCCAGACTTTCACCTTTCATGGTGATCTTTTCTTCTCGGCTTTCACGTGCAGCAGAAACACGTGGATACCAGTCTTAATACCTGAAATAAACGTCCATGATAACACAGATTGTGATTTCAGCAATCACAACAGTCGAATGATGCTTAGTCGATCAGTTCTTGAATAGAAGAAGGACTGTGGAATGCTATGTGCAGTGATGCCTGTATATGTTATATCGAAAGAAAGTTGTACAGATTGTTAACAACCAAAAAAAAAAAGAATTCTGTATGAGCAACAACCCAAATTGACCCCTTTGAATAATGGCTTCTTTTAACTCTTTATGGGCAAAGCAAAGGATATCCCTGAGCCACCATGTATGAGAAAGATAGCATTAGGATTATTAAAGTGCACACAAGGAATTTATACAGTGTATCTAAAGTGTTGTCATGAATCTAATCGAGCTCGGAAATAAATTTCGCCTCTATTTTGTGTTGAAAAGATCAACCCTTCCGCTAATCTTGTGCCGATTGGCGTAAGTGGCAAAACCCCGAACGTGCCGTTCGGCGAAGAAAGCAATCTAAGTGTTATTAATAATATGCACTTCAGACAGGCAGTAGTTGATAATTGATTATACAAATCACTTTCATTCACCACTAGCTCGTAAAATTTTCATGAGCTGAATGAAAATAATTTTATTTCATTGTTTTCTCAATTATGACTGGAATTCACATCAAAGAAACCGAAATTGTCAATAGGTAAGATAGGACAAAAACAAACTAGAAGTGATCAGATGAAGATGTCAACTGTTTCTTTCTATTTTTTTTTCTGTTTTTATTGTTATTTCTTAAACGTTAAGAGAAAGGAAGCAACAATGTATGTAACATATAGTAACATAAGGAAGATCTTATCAGATATTGAAGCACTTGTCATTTCACGTCTTGATTATTGTAATTCCCTTTTGTATGATGTGTCATCTTCTCAAATAGCTAAGTTACAAATAGCACAAAACTCTGCTGCAAGAATACTGTCTAGGACATGTAAAAGGGACCATATTTCACCAATCTTGAAAGAGTTACATTGGCTGTTCACCAATCTTGAAAGAGTTACATTGGCTACCAGTCAGGAATCGTATAGAGTACAAAATTTTGCTCCTTACTTGGAGAGCTTTACATGGTCGTGCTCCTTCATATATTGTAGATCATTCTCATATCCGAATATCTACCAACACGTTGTTTGCGTTCTTCTAGTAAGAATCTTCTTGTTGCTGGAAGAAAAAAAATCATCCTTTGGTGATCGTGCCTTTATTGCTGCTGCTCCATTTTTATGGAACCAGTTACCATCTGATATCCGTTCAATAGATACATTTGATTCCATTAAGTCAAATTTGAAAACGGCCTTCTTTGCTAAAGCGTACAGTGGAATGTAATTCAACACAAATATGTAGTTCTCTTCTTCTGTTTACTTCTTTTCTTCTTTCCATTCTTAGCTATTCATGCGCCTCGGAATAGTATTACTAGATAGATGGCGCAATACAAGAGCATTATATTATTATATTATTATTAGCATCTTAAACCTACAAAACAGGCAGTCGCATACGCGCACACACTACACATACACTCACATATTATCGGGGGGGGGGGGAGTTTACAATAGAAACTGTCAACTTTTCTTGATAATGATTATTCAGTTTTCAGTTTCAGTTTTTATTTTTTCTCATTATCAAAGATATGCACGAGTGAGGTACATTGGGCTGGAAACGAAAAGGAAATATTCTCGAAGCAGAAAACAACTGCAGTTTTTACCTTAGCCAAAAGGGTACCACTAATGGCACTAACAAGGAAACAAAAGGGGTCCCGTGCATCAAAAATAAAACGATGAATAGACCGGTCATTGCATTCAAAGTTATGCACGTTTCTCTCCGAAACCCTTGGTTACCGACTATTCAGTTCACTGGCATCTGAATTGATGGGATCCGATTTGAATATATTAGTTGTTGCTATGTCGGACAAGCCGGAGACAAGCTTCACAATTGTCAATGGAAACCTTGCACAACAACTGTGCATAAAATTAGCAAACCGGTCTATTCAGTGTTGTCATGTGATAGGATTCAAAATTAATTTCTATGAAAGAAGCAATATGCACAAACATCCTACTCTTGTGTGCAAAGGGAAAATGAAAGAAAATCACTCCTACCAATGGGGGATAGACGGCAAAATGATACAAGAGGAAAAACTGGAAAAATGAAAAGACATGGCGGTGAAATGGGACTCATGGGAGTACATTCTGTTCTTTAGAAATATCTGAAAGGTAATTTAAAAAAAAATAGTGTTAGCAGAGGGTCGGTCCATTGACCTAGGGGTGATATAGAATAGAAAGTGTGAAAAAGTTTGGAATGAAAAGACATCAAAGACATTCCATTTACCTTTATCTTGCTTGATAACCTCTTTGCTCTCAGAGAATCTTGGAACATGGACCCTTGGAGTGAGGAGCCATCCACTCGACACAAACAAAAATTATTCGGGGTGCCTGCCACTGTCTGGCCCTATTCGTTAGTGACATTGAAACCAAATTGCTTTTTAACAAACCAATAATGTTGCATGGACGCTTATCATGAGCGCTTTTTGAGTGGGTAGTATTGTGATAATTAAAGGAAAATATCTCATGTTATTATTTCCTTTCTTAAAGACATCGACTGATGCGGGATTCCCAGGTTAGGGGCGCATTTTCATCTGAGCAAAAATTTAAACAAACATATTGATAATCATTAGTAATTAAAGATCTATTTTTGCTCAAGATTTCTATGAGCAACCAAAAGAGAAAGTTTCATCACTTTCTTTAGGTGCCTTGGGTAGTTGGGGATATGAATTGGTTGCCGGGGAGGCAAACGTGGAATGTATATTTTCTTTTCACACTCTATGACTATGGTTTCCTTTATGGATCCTTTAAACTGGAAATAATGGACTAAGTCGATGATTGGTGTAACCTCACTCACATAGCTTTGGGCGTCTTAAAACGTATGCCAGTAACCACAAAACCTTGTGCATTGTAATGATTACTTGAAAATTCAATGGTTCAACCGCCATCCCCCTTGCAGATAACAGATTTTTTATTTGGAGAACAAACACTCATTTCAATCGTATCTCTGCATTTGTGAATATTTTTTAGAATGTATTTTAAGGCTAGTATAATTAAGGTTTTATCTTGCTTTAACAGTTGAGACTTTCTAATTGATTCAGTTCTTTTCATAAGATTTTGGGGTCACTAAACAAGGGTAGAACTGCCCTTCGGTTTGTCGACAAAGTACTTCAAAATGAATGGAGAATGAACGTTTATTGGCTTGATTTATTTTTAGCCTGAAAAAACATTTTCCGACATGTGTTGAGGACAAGAAATTGTATTTGCAACTGAATTTTAAAAAGATGTTATTGTAAACACATTTTTATCAGACACCACTCTGTAATCAGGATAAAGCATTTTTAGATTCACAATCTGACTGCAGCAGAACATCAAATTTTTTCATGACTTTTACCAACTGTTATCTCTACGTAATAAAACAGCGAATGATATATATATAATTTTTTTCATTTGGTTTATACAATTATTTGTAGAATTCTTCGAAGCCCATGACCATGACAAGATACGTCATACGGCGAGGACGCATTGAAGACTGTGCTCAGATCTCAGTGCTCATGAGGAAGCTAGCAGAGAGTGAAGACTATGGAGATCGGGTAGAAGTTTCCGAAGATGGTAAGTCCCTTTTCTTCATTTATTTCCTTTGTTAAGAATTTGTGTTTTGTTGTTGTTTTGTTGGGGTACGGTTGGGTTAGTTTATTTGGCGTTTTGTTTTGTTTATTGCTTTTGTTTTGTTGTTGTATTTGTCTCTTATTTGTTTATTGTTTATCTTTGTACGTGCTTGCCATTGTCTGTTATATCAAAGAGTTCACTAATAACTCCTTGGTCATATTTTGTTTGTTCCGAGTTGGGTGCAATATCTATTTTATTGTATTTTATCTTTGCATGTAAGTTGTATGGAAAACGATTAAGTTTTGTCAACTAATTTATGCTCAGTGACGTTTATATTTTGAGTTGTTGATTTAATGAAATATGACTTTAAACATTACAAACAATCATACTGAGATTGATGTGTCTTTAAGACGTTGAGGAATATCCAAAATATAGAAGGGGACGAAATTGGAGCAAGTTTCCTCTCACAATTTGTTAGCAAACCCTATGATAACACAAAGATGATTGAACGTATAATTGAAAACAAAACATTACCGTTTTCATGGTTGGACCGGCGTCTTTCCTGCCATGTCCTTGGGGGAATAATAATGGTTTTGCTTTCTTTTTCAGATCTACGTCGAGATGGTTTTGGAGATTATCCTGTGTTTGAGAGCATTGTCTTAGAAGACCGAGAGGCAAATGAGGAGTCATCCGTCTTAGGTTACGCCCTCTATTTCATGGGTTTCTGCTCCTGGAAGGGGCGTCTCCTTTACCTCGAAGATGTTTTTGTCAGTGCTGAATACAGAGGTAAGAAAGCTCCGTCATTAATCTTGTTACAAGCGTAACATTGTCATAGAAGAAGGTTTATAATTAGGGTTAAAAGTTAGGTTAGGTTAGTTTCAAAGTTAGCGTTTGGTTAGCGTTGGTCTGGACTCCGAGGCTAAAGTTAGCAATTCGTTTGGAGTAGAAAATCGACCCCGGGGGAATTTTCGCCGGAACATGTATGATATCCCTTATCAATATGTTAATGATATCTATTCTTAGTTATCACTTCACTTCATATTTCCTATCTAAGATCGTATTTTATGAATGGTCAGTTTTTATATTCAGGAAAATTACTTTAATTTCACGACAAAGTTTAAATTGCAGCTGTTCATTGATCTTAGCGGATGTCTTCCGCCTAGGCAGCAAAAAATGTTCAGTCATTATCTAATGATAAAGTATAGGTTTATTGTGATAATTGATATATTTTCACTTAAAGGGGGTGAAAGAATTTTATTATGCCTTAACAATGCATTATTATAATCCGATGAAAGAGGGCTGAGTACCACCATTTTACAGCTGAGGGTGTATTTATCATAGGATAATGTCCCAGGAGTCGATCCAGGATTTTATAAGGGAGCTAGTACAGATCACAGAAAATAAAACATGGGATTGAAAAGATTACGAGTTCAGAATATAGAGATTCGGTTCAAAACATCTCTGATAAGCAAAACCGAAAAACAAAACTCAAAAAGATATGGATCCCTCTGATTCCTGACCCCGACCCTCCCCCCCCCCCCCCCCCTCTCCCCCCCCCCCCCCCCCCCCCCCCCCCCCCCCCCCCGTTCTCCGCGATGGAAGACCAAGAAAAGGAGGACGGGAAATATTAGCACTGTGTCTGTCAACCGAAGCTACCCAGGACCAGCCCCCTTCCACTGCATGGCGACGCCAATGAATATTCACTTACTCTATCTGTGAAGAGCTTTACACAAAAGAAAACCTTCCCGCTCTACAAATCCTTCAGGACATGCAATTTCCTATTCAGCTCTGATTTTAATCACTATTAATAGATTGTTTTGATGACGAGATTCTTTCCCCATTGGCGTTGATTTATTGGAGGGATTATAGCATTGTACTTCATGTCGACATGAATTCTTTTGAAGGATGCACGATCATGAATTTTTAGATGAAACCTTTGGAGTGATGATCCATTTCTCTTTTCTCTCTTTCAGGTACTGGGCTTGGGATTGCTCTTCTCCATACAATAGCAAAGGTAAGATTCATCATTGTTCATAGGATTTGAAGTAATTCTTGATCAGGTTGATGGATTTATTGAATAATTGGAATATCCATGGTTGTCACAATGTTATATATTGCGTCGGGTTTTACGGTGCACCTTTAAAAGAAGTTGAAACGCTCCAGTTCGTTCCAGTGGCCATGCATGTCACCGGTCTTTTCATGTTGGTAATGTTGGTGCTCAAAAAGCGGGTCGAGCGACGTTGGTGGAGTTGTTTAATTTGCTGTGATAAGTGCTGTGTCCGAGCCCCTCCCCTCCTGTTTTACATGCCGTAGAACATGTGACTTCAATATTTCTTTACTGTAGGGCTCGAGAAAGGATGTGTTGTCGCGTCTTTCATCCTGTTCTGAGTTCCCTTATAATGAAATATTTTGTTACATGTGGTTGGTCAAAGCATACTTTTTTTACCTCCATGGTCAAACTGAGCGACAGCTTCCTTTTCTGCTGTTACGGTTTCATGGTATATGTGTCTCTGACACACGTATTTTGTTACATGTCAGTGGTCAAAGAGAGCGAATTTCTTATTATTTTTATAGGGCATAAATAATGGGGTGTTCCAGTCCCCGCCCTCCTGTTTTGATTCCCTTGTTTATAATATAATTTTTTATGTGGATGGTCAAAGAGAATTTGCCGATATTTGCTATTTTTCGACGTGTCAGTGCATATCAAAGCTTTAATACTTGGATCAAGGGGTTGTGAAAAGTGGGATGGTTAAGCGGATTTCTATAGTCCTGTTGTCTTGGGTTCCCCCAGTAAAAGCTTTGTTAATGCTTGGTTGCACGTGGATGCTCAAGCTTTGCTATGGCGTGAAAAGTGGGATGGTATAAGCTAGCCCCATGTTGGTTGTTCTGGGTTCCCCTCGGGCGGTTGCTCAAAGCAAGTACTTGGGCGTGAAAATTGAATGTTCCACCCCGCTGTCCTTCTGTCCAGGCTTTTCGAGTATAATAACAACCGCTTTAATTTTCGTTACATGTGGGTGCCCTAGGGGGTATTCAGGCCCCCTTTTCTCCTGTTTTGAGGTTTCCTGATAACTTTACATAGCTTACAAATTGTCTTATAAATTATGGGGATAAAAGAATTTATTTCAGATTTGCTCAGGTGTGAAAAATGGCGTGTTGGAGCCCCTTTTGCTCTTATAATGTTCTTCAAGCAATGGTATTCAAAAGCTTGGATATTTCATTACATGTGGATGCTCATGGCTTACTGTTTGGTGTGAAAAGTTTATATATATTTGTATAGCTTACATATCGCGTTACGTGCGGTTGCTCAAAGCAAGCGACGTGAGGTTTGCTTGCGCGTGAAAATTGAGGTGACAACCCACTTCACCGAAGGCCCGCGAGACCGAAGGCCCGCGAGGCCGAAAATAGCAAATTGTAATCTATCATGTACACCGCTCTGACCAATTCCTGTGCCAGAAGGAAGTTTTAAAAAATATTTTAGGGCAGCGGAAAGTTTTTCATTGAAGGTGTGTGACACGAGGACTTAACATGCTAAAGGAGACATAATTATTTTATATACCGATAGCGGTACGATACGAGAAAAGTCGGCCTCGCGGGCCTTCGGTCAAGTAGGCGGACCCCAAAATGGAGATGTTCCATCCCCTGTCCTGTCCTAGTTTATCTGGATGATAACAACTGCTTCAATCCTTCGTTACATAGCGGCACTCTAGGGTTCGCTTGGTCGTCAATGTTGGGGTATTCAAACCCCTTTCCTCCTGCTTTAGTATATTTGGTATATAACTTGCATATTTCGTGACGTGCAGTTGCTATAAGCTAGCAAAGTTTCGTGTTAGGGCCTCGAGAAATCGCTGTCCTCAAGCGCTCTGTCCTCTTTATCTGCGCTTGCTGATTTGCAGTATAGGTCAAATAAATTAATTACATGTGTGTCTGGTAGCAGGGTTCCTTGGTCGTTTTAAAAAATGGCGTAGGCGTATCCAAGCTCCCCAGCGGTGTACTATGACTATCCCGCATACCCTGATCATGATAATTACAATACAGCTTACACACTTCGTTACGTATGAGTGGTCAAAAATAGTGAAGTTATGAGGGTATTCAAGTTCCCTTAGCGTGCTTTCCCTCGTGTCCTGGGAATCATCATAACCTTGGCCGTCTCGCTCGAATTGAGCCCCAAACACATGTAATTACACGTGACCTTACAGAACCAATCGGTCACCTTTGTTACCCTTTCCCAATTAAGTTGTCTGGAGATTGATGTGGTAACTAAAGGCTTCATTTTCTCATATATATTAACTATGAAATCTTTTTCCTTTCTGGTTTAGTTCCTTGTCTTGTTCGAATTCCTAGGCTTTCCCACAGTCGTGAGAACCTTAGGAATAAATACTCTTTATTTGTATTTTTCTTGCTCCAGATCTCCGAAGAGCGAGGTTGCAAGGCTGTCCAGGGTACAGTGGTTGAATGGAATAGGGACGTGATGAAACTCTACAAACGGATAGGTGCCACGGACATGACCGCGGTTGACAAGTATCACCTCTTTGCCATCGGGAGAACCGAAGTGAGCCGGTTTGCCAAGGCCAAGCTCCCCGTCTTACACAACGGATCACAAATCGTTACGTGTGAACTGTGACATTATCATATATCGAACTTTGATTAAGCAGTTCGGTTAGACGCACTACAGAACAGTGGTGGTTTGCTTGAATTCTACGCAAACCGAACATCCGATGTGACATGAGGTGCTGTTACAGTTATGACGTCATCGAACATTTTGATCTGGACAACCAGTGGTTGAAGTATTTTGTTACGTTAACTGGTAAAGCGGTATACTGATAAACTTAACATCTGAGGTGGTTCCACATTTAATATGTGATGTCATTCGACCACGCGACCTAGATGTCTGATGAGGGAAGAGGATACGGATATAGTCGCTGTTCTAAACAGTAATTTGATGTGCGTTTCACGTCGTATATACCAGTGTACTGAGTATCGTGGAACATCTTTGTGGACCCAGTATGATATTGGACATTATCGCTGCTTAGACATTTGAGTCCAATGAGTGAAGTGGCGTTAATCGCATGTAATTTCCGCACTGGCATTCTCCGGACTCTTTTTGCGGCCATGGCAGCCGAGATTCCACTTTGCACGGAACAGAATATCGATTTAGGAATAAACGATCTGACTGTGAATTTCTATCGAATTTCGACGAAACAGATTTCTAAAGGGACTTGCTGCAGTTTTCTTTCAAATGTTTCTATTATTCTCCACCGTTCATCTTTTAAATCAAAGTCGCCAGTTTGAACATTTCATGATCTGACAAAAAAATGTTCATACATGTCTACACAAATTAAGAAAGCCAAAAATGGAGATGATCAGTTGATCGAAACCATTTTGAGAAACTTGTCTTATTTGTCCTTGATTGTAGTATATCAATATTTTCACTTTTACTATGGTTATACTTATGTATGTTACTGCATGAAATACTATCAGTATTTAATTTCTCCAAAGAGTAGTTTCCAGTTTTGCGGTATATTATTTTGTTTTTTGATATTCTGCCAATATTCCCTTGGATTTATCGGTTGTACAATTTACGATATTTTTAAAATGAAAATATTGCTACGTCAAATCAGAAACAAAAAGTCATGAATACGAAGATGACTGGCTAGTTTGTGGTGATGGATATTGTTCCAATATTGATTTCTGTGCTGAGCCTATCAAATTTATTTGAGGAAAGCAGATAATTGTTTTCTTTGTTTCTACTGCAGTATTTATTACAACGAAAAATGGGGTTATTTGTGCAGGGGTATGGTATCACATGGGCAAGGTCGCACGTTTATGTAGAATATAATGTTTGCATGCTCAGCCCTCCCCCCCCTCCCCCCCCCCCCCCCCCCCCCCCCCCCCCCACACACACACAAAAGTTCCGTACGGTTCCTGCTTCCGACCCTTGGAGCCCCTTCGCAACATAAGAAATCATGTAATGGACTGTGGTAATGTAGGCTTCTCCAGATGAAACGTGGTTTTAAGTCGCGGGGGCAGGGGCGAATGCCCCCCTATGATTTTTCAAGTGATAAAAAAAAGAAAAAATAGGAGAAAAAAGAAGAAAAAAGAAGAAAGAGGAGGAAGAAGAAAAAAGAGGGTGGGAAAAGAGAGGCCTCTGGTTTGCAACTATATAATACCCCTATTTCTTTATCTAAAACGTCAATAAATTGACCTATGGGTCATCTTGCCACCCCCCCCCCCCCTCCCATCAAAATACCCTAGCGCCGCCCCTGTTTTAAGTACATCATTGGTGAACATCACTGATGAATTTTACCTTTGCTTGTTCCCTTTTAACTTTTATTTGTATATATTGCGTTAAACATGTTGATGAGAAAGGTGTGATTTATATATCTATATATATGTATATATATACAAATGCCAAACATGCCAAACGTTGGCATTTTATTTTGACAATGAAAATAAAACATAATGACATATTATTAGACCTCAGCGTGTATCATCTTGAATGTTCTAAAGTTGCAGAGACCGGAGTATTAGAGACGATGACTGAAACAAATTTCCATATACTTGTACAATATCCCCTCCCCCCCCCCCAACAACAAAAAAGAGAGCTTGTGGAGCATATTTTTACTAATTAAGATTAGACTTATATAAAATCTGCTTTCTAGTAAGGGAACTTAATATGGGAAAGTGTGCATGAGTGTGTGTAGCTGTGTACATGTAAAACGAGATGAAGAAGAGAAGGTACACATGGTTCAGTTAGGAAGTTCTGTTGGAGTTTTGATAAAGTAAATTTCACCGCAGCCGCGGGAGCTGCGAGGGCTACAGCCTCTTCACAATTTAGGTTTTAAAAAATGAATAAATAAAAATAAAAAATAAAAACTTCCTGTAAATTGTAACAACTTTAAATTCAAATCGCTTAAGCATACAAAACCGATAAACTTCAGAGGACTCCACCCCTGGAATCTGCCTGTAGGGTGTCACCCCCCCCCCTTCCAAAATAAACGTTTCGCAACCTCTCACAACAAGAGATAAACATGCTGCCTCGAAAGGACGATATTTACATTTTTCTTCCAAAGGGCTTCATCTAACAGCGTAATTACCTGATAATGCTCCATGAACGGACATAAGTAAATTTGACTTCTCAAATAAAATCTTCAAATTTCTTTTATTTGAAACACATGTATTTTGAAAAACTTTTCTTAATTTATTTATGTAACATTTGGCGATTTTTCTTTCTAGATTTGAAGAGAACTCTGAAAGACTAATGCATCCAAATCACGTTTAAAACAATTTTTGAGTATTCAACTTCATCACTTACAATAGACGTTCGAGGTATTCTCAATTTGAAAAGAAAGGAAAATTCGGAGATATCAAACTGCCCCTATCAATAAAGAGCTTTAACATGTCACTGGCGGAGCTTTACGGAACACCTGTTTTTTGATATTGTGACATCTTTCAAAGAGATTTGATTGTTAAATGATTACCGAAAGTTAGCTTTTCAGAGAAGAGCAGAGATACATTGCACATGTCCCAGTGATTTCAGAATTAAACGTGTTTATTCCAAGACTGGCTTTCTTTGTTACAACAGGACCAGTGTTCCTGCCTCACCCCCCATCCCCTCCCCCCCCCCCCCCCCATCCCGCCAAGGAATGACAAAACTAGAAGGAAAAGAGAAGGTCAAAGAGAAAAAACTTGAAAAGGGAAACAAGAAAACAAAATGATACCTTCCCGTCAATACTCTCTGCCATTTTTTTTTTTTTTTTTTTTTTTTTTTGGGGGGGGGGGTAATTCATAAGTGGTCCAGGGAATAATTTTGGGGCAAGATTAGATTCTGAACAGGAGAGTATATAAGCCACGAAAGAGTGGTCAAAACCAAGAACTTCTTTTTTATATAACGAATAAGAGCGAAGGAACCTGCTGCGTAGGTTGTGAAAGGTAGTATACCACATTTCACAACACTGTTGCAGAATTTGAAGAGAAATAAGCCAAATTTCAGTTTAAACATGGATCCTATCAGAACATGGTTTAAATGACAAATATTTATGTAAAACTTTTTTTTTTAATTCAAAGATTTGGCTATTAGGACTATCAACGTGATTGTTTTATGGTGGCCCTGAAGTACGCTCGACAACAGGTCATGTGTGACGTGAATTTCGCATCCCAGGTCCTGAATTTCGCATTGCGGGTCGTGAAATTCACGACCCGCGATGCGACCTCGGATGCGAAATTCACGACCCGCGATGCGAAATTCAGGACCAGTGGCGCGAACTTTGCATCCCAGTCGTGAAATTCATGACCCGAAATTCAGGACCTGGGATGCGAAATTCACGTCGCACATGACCTGTTGTCGAGCGTACTTCATGGCCACCATAATATGGTGGCCCTGAAGTAAAAACAATCACTTTGATAGCCCTGAATAGCCAAATCTTCGAATTAAAAAAAAAAGCTGAAACAATAAAGAATCTAAGTAGTCTGTGTTGGTATAATGCATGTTTGATTTTAAAAGACATGTTTGAAGTTTGAAATTAGCGCTTTTTTCTGGTAATTCCGTTACCGAGGTGTTATACCACAATATCACGAATATAAGAATAAACTTGTTGGAATGAAAGAGTTCACATGAAAGAATGGGCATATTCACAGAGTATTAAATGGTGAGAAGGGAGGCAGATTACAAAAGAGGCACAGAAAGTCTAAAAATGTTGGTAACGGAATTACACACTTACTGTGGAATTGCCTCCCCCTCTGCTTTTCGGGTATGTTCCCTTCCTTCTTTGCAACATGTGTACATTATAAACACATTGTCATTTTTTCAGAATAAAATAAATGTCAGTTTCAATCAATCAATCAATCAATTCCCTAACATTCTACTCAAATTCCAAGTTCATATCTAAATCAATGACGTTAGTGGATTCGGGGTTTCGGGAAAGGAGGGTAGAGAGAGGGGCCGGCTGTGACCAACTTAATCTTTCAAGGCAAAAGAAGATAATCACATTGTTAGAACTATTATTGAGGCACTGGAAAGGGTACACAGATTTTGACCTGGACAAAAAGTCGGGGTGGAAGGGGGGCAGTCACTCAAAACAGTGAGACAAAGGATGTGTCGATCTATGCCATCCCGAACAATCAATTCACATTCACAATCAAACATCTGACAAAGCCTCTTGATACAATACTTTGAAAGGTCGGCCTTCGATGAAAAGATTTCAGATAATGATGTCTCGTCAAGTAAAAACCACCTATGGCAAATCTCATTCTTCTAATGAAACCTGTGATCATCCCTTTTGAAGTTTGGATCTTAGAAAAAATGCCTTGGCAGGTGATACATTATGTTATAGAGCCAGACTCAATCAATACTCTTTCATATTCTTCAGACTCGCTAATTATACTTCTAATTTTAAATCACGAAACCCAAACGTGTGATCCATGATAATTATACACCAGTTTAAACAGTGGAATGTAAAATAAATAATAACTGAATAGCAAATGTAATATTTATTCCTCTACAAAATGTGGATTTTCCCCCGAAGTTTAATAAGAACATCACAATAAAACCAGTTTTCACCAATGCAAAGTAAATATGGTCGGTAAAGTCAATGATTATCATTAAAATACTAAACATGACATGCCTTCTTTCTTGATTTTTTTAAATCATAGGAACCTCAAAATATGCCTCTTACACCCACCGTCAATAAATGTAATGTACAATCCATACCAGCTTAATGGCAAAACTAAAGTATCGTGGTATAAAGGCCGATATTCTTCAATGAAATATTTGACGGTGCCTTGTTTACATTGCGAGATCCTCGAAAGGTGACGTATTCATGGTATTGACGGATCTCAATCAAAACAATAATAGGCAAATAGGCAATCAAGAGGTATGAAAAATCATGCACCCGGGGCCCGTTGCATAAAACTTTTGCCAGACTTCCTTTTGCCAGAAAAAAAACTCTGGCTATTTTTTATGTAATGAAAAACTCTGGCAATTTTTTTTTTTTTTTTTTTTTTGCCTTAGTTTCCAGAAATTTTGCCGTAAAAACTCTGGCAAAAGTTTTATGCAACGGGCCCCAGAGGGGTAACTTGAATAGTATAAAGAGAATAGTCAGAAGACTCCCCACCAGTCCGTCTGTATTCTTAGAGAAGGGATTTAGGATGCTAATTAGGGATACTTTGTTAACGTTTTTCGCATGAACGTGATGAAAAAAGGGTGGCCCCCAGACAGAGCCAGTCAGTCCCAATCAAAATGCACCGTAACACAATGAAGAGACAAAAAAGATTGAAGTTTCACCTATTCAATGGACTCCCTTATTTATGAAGGTTCAGAAAAGACCTTACCGGTCACTCCGTACAAGAGATGGTTGTATGATCAATGACAGGGGCGGCGCTACAAGGGAGCAGCAAACGGCCGCCCCTATGATTTTTCAAGTGATTAAAAAAAAGAATAAAAAGAGAAAGAAGAAGTAACAGAAAAAAAAGAGGAATAAGAAGAAAGAAAAGTAGGGGGAAGAGAGGGCAGGGTCATGTAACTATATAATAGCCTTAATTGTTCATTTAAAACGTAAATAAAAATCACATGTGGGTCATTTTGCCTCCCCACATCACAATATCCTGGCGTCGCCCCTGATCAGGGATGAATTTTCCAAACTTTCCTCGGACCAACTGAGTATGAAAGACTACTCTTGATATTAATATTAAATCGGAAAAAAATCCTTTGACTGGTAATGTTTAGAGGCAGTCCTAATCAACAAACTGCACAATGATAGCTTAATAACAACACAGTGGCTACAGTTTTCACCTATCTGAGGAGTTCGGCAGAGAATCACCCCCGCAATCATTCCATATTCAAATGCTTGTGTATGTTGTCACATTCCTGATGAACTGAACATGAAAGGACAAGCCTAATTTAAAATGACAAAAACTTGACAGGCGACACAGAAAATGAGAGTTAGTCAATAGGCATACACTGTAAAACAATATGTTAATGACAGAAATGAGTAGTAGCGCGTTTGACGAAGGGGTAAGGGGGCAGTTTCCACTCCTGCCTGACTTAAAAATCTAATGCATTCGTCATGACCGTAGTTTTAGGTTATAAAGTAAGCTGATAATATTGAAAGAGCACCGGATAGAAAAGCACGAAAACAACACATTCTCAAAAAACTGCAATCCAAAGTTGTTTCGATGACATAGATCATGAACATGGTAAGATGACATGTTTTGGCCTTCCTTGTATGCGTTGAAGATTTCAACTATTGAGAAGCTTCGTAATCGATCGGACGCTACGTTGCCGCAACGTCAACGCCAATCACAACATGCTTATACCGCAGATTTGATATGCTTTTATAGTGATACATTTTCAAATAGACCCTTCAGATGGAAAAAAAGCTTAAATGTCAAATCATTGACAGGTACTACGTCCATTCAGCCATTCTTCATCAATACATTGTAAAAAAATAGGTTGTGATGACCACAAAGAGGTTGTTTTCTTGTATACTTGACTGAGTTCCGTCATTACCCACTGTACCAGATGTCAACGCTACATGCCAGTCACAACCCATTTCATTACAAGGAGGAGGCGAGTTGGCTCAGTCGGTAAAGCGTCTGCCTGTCAAACCAAAGATCGTGGGTTCGAATCCACCCCGGGCGAATGACTGAAGCCCGTGCTGTGTTTGTTAACGTACCCCTCTCCCGTTTCATAGACCAGGCTATGTTTCATTGGAAAACACTCCGTCCTCAATAGTTGAAATCTTCAACGCATACAAGGAAGGCCAAAACATGTCATCTTACCATGTTCATGATCTATGTCATCGAAACAACTTTGGATTGCAGTTTTTTGAGAATGTGTTGTTTTCGTGCTTTTCTATCCGGTGCTCTTTCAATATTATAGGACGTTAAATGGAGGTCCCGTGTAGAGGAGATTCACCACCTTTGCACGTTAAGAACCCACCGTACTATTCGAAGAAGAGTAGAGGGAAACCCCGGTGTAGTGGTACACCTGCACATCCAAAAAAAAATATATCGGGAGGAGAGACCCGATGGTCATTCGCTTCCGCCTCCCAGGCCCAGGTGACGCCAAATAATAATAACAGAATTGACATGCTTATTAATATTGTCTAAGATCCTTCATAAGAACTGAACAAACAAAAAAAAAAACGCTCTTAAGTGGCAAAAACCTTGACAGATCATAATCCATTGAGCATGCACACTATAAAACAATAGCGTGGTGGCTTTAAGCTGGTTGAAATTTCCACCCAAGCAGTTCTTAGAATCATTTTCCATCGTATTGGAATGAGCCACAAACATGCCGGTCCAACCTGTATCAATGCAAAAGATTTGGTACGCTAATTGTCAAAGGATAAACTTGTGTTCTAGCCATGCTAGCCATGCTAGTCGTGCGATTGCTGTTTGAAATAAAATATTTCAAAGCAATTGGGAAACGTTGATCAAGTAAAAAAAAACAAAATGGTATATATGGCCCATCGCAACTATTTTAAACCCAGTCTAGTTGAAAAGCACAGGCACACTAAGAATAAAAGGTTCAGTTTTGCACCTTTCTAATGCAACACTGGGAGCTCCTTTATGGGTACAACTTTGCACCCAAGGAAGCATTATGTACCTTTAAGGATGCAGCGAGCTAAAATTTTGCAGAGTTGTACCCTTTATGGAAGGTGCAAAATTGCACCTCTCTTTTGATGCGAAAATTCCTGCACCTTTAAAGGTGCATCTGCGCACCTTTTTCATGTAGAGTGCAAGATTGCACCCAAAAAGGTGCTCCCAGCATGACCAGTGTTGCATTAAGGGTGCAAAATTGAACCTTTCAACAGTGTGTGCACTGCACACAGAAATTGGTATGTGGGTCTACGCGTCTACACACAAGTGTCTGGTTCAACACTCATGTATGACATGTATTATATTCTTTCAAACTAACATGAAAAAATAGGAGAGCTCACAGACTTATTTCTCACCTTTCCCAGAACTTCTCTTTAATCCCAATGCTCGGTCTAAAGTCATGATTTACTAAAGAAAAACATAGACCTCTGTCTAAATTCCCTTACTAAAATTCGCCTTTAGACCCCAATTTCAGAAGAATACCGCCCAAAGAGTTGTTCAGATGCTTGACTGAAACATAAGGACCCTCACCCTTCTACTTAAAATAATCCCAAGTGAAGGACGAAAGTCGTCTTAAACAAAGGGAATCCTCAGACCTATGTCCAAGCCGAGCTTCAACCTATCATCGAGTTCAGATGTCTGTATAGAATACGGACCAAAGAGATCACTTTCAGTGCCCTGGAACGATCATCGCAATCTTTCTTTCACACATTTTTTCTTGAGAACATGATCACAACGGCTTTTAAGGACTGAAGTCAACCGAAGGCACTTTCACTTTATGTCTAGCCTTTTGAAAATGCAAAAATAACAGCGAGATATTACGTAATCCGATCGTGATTTTTAAAAGGGTATACTAAATGGGAAATAATGATTATATGGGGTACACTATCGCAAGGACTTAGTAAAAGATGAAATGAGACACTTTCAGTAACTTTATGCACCAATGTATGAACATGACAGTCATGACAGTGGCGTGATCAGATCCGAACTTCATCGAACATGGTTTCTCTGGGTGATACAAAATGGTTTACTTTGGGCATGCTGGGTGCTAATAATCATCTGGGGAACACCGATTTCAAAGACTTTGAGAAAATATAAAATGACTTACCTTCAGTAACCTTATATATCAACTTTTAAAATGTATGAAAATTACATTATAATCTGATACAATTTTGAAATATATCATTTTCTTTTCATCACGATCGAAAAGGTTTTGGTAAATAAAATGAAAGTGAAATGAGACACATTCATTAAAGGGAACCAAAAACTGATAGAGAGAAGCAATTTCTTTTAATTCCAAAATATTACAAAATGAGAAAGTTATGAAAGTTTGAAAAGTCTCTAATTTGTTTTCTATATGGCTTATCCTCAAATTAGCAATATTGCTTCAAAATGGCAGGTTTTTGTGGACAACTCTTAATATGATTTGTACCAAAATTTAAAATTTTCTCCATTATCTTTAAAGATGCTGCTTGCTCTTTGTGAACTCATATCTTGTGCCAAATACATTTTCCCATGATATGTCTTGAGCTAAGAAGGAGACAGGCTAGAGAAAATATTAAATTTTGTGTACGAAACATATTAAGAGTTGTCCACAAAAATCTTCCATTTTGAAGCAACATTGACAATTTGAGGATAGCTATAGAAAGTACTTTCATAACTTTCTCATTTTGTAACAGATTTTGATGGAAGTTTGATTTGTTTTTGTTTGTTTGTTTTGTTTTGTTTTTTTACATTGCTTCTCCTTGTCTATCCTCTCTTTTCACTGAAATTTATTTTTCCCCAGAGTTTTGGTTCCCTTTAAACATTATGATTCATGGAAAGGCATCGTGACAATGCCACATATGCCTTCATCATTATCACAACTACATCGCATATGCAACACTATTTTGAACGTCATAATCATTACCGTCTTTGAATGAGGAAGTGAATATTTTCTTGTTCACTCAATTTCAGTCATATCTCCGAGCAGGGGGGGGGGGGGGGGGGGGGGGGGGGTGCCAGGGGTATTTTGATAGGGGGAAGATGACGCGTTAATGGCAACGTCACACGTCGTGTTTTTCATCTTGACCAACACGTGCGTTTATCATACGTTTTTAATGAACAAAATAGGGCTATATCATGTATATAGTTGCATAATTCTGGTCTCTCTTTCCCCATAATCTTCTTTCTTCTTCTCCTCCTCCTCCTCCTCCTCTTCCTCCTCTCCTCTTCCTCCTCCTCCTCCTCCTCCTGCCTCTCCCACCTCCTCTTCCCTCCTCCTCATCCTCCTCCTCCTCCTCCTCCTCATCATCATCATCCTTTGTTTTCTTCTTCTTCTTCTTCTTCTTCTTCTTCTTCTTCTTCTTTCTCCTTCTCCTCTTCTTCTTCTTCTTCGCCTTATTTTGATCGCTTGAAAAATGATAGGGCCGTCTCCCCCACTGCCTCTGTATCGCCCCCATGCCTCTGAGTAAGAGCAGCACAATAATCCTTATTCTTGTGAATACGTTGTGGGATAGGCATTGCATAATACCGTGAAATCCTGTGGTAAATGTATAGTGGGATTATTTCGAATTACTCTTTTAACCTCCACATTCTTATATCCGAGTATCGTCACTGACATTCAACCAAGTGAGCACGTTTTGCTCGACTTCAATGCTCAGTAGACTCGAACTGATCTATCAAAAGCCCTAAATACAGATCTGATGAGACTATTATCAGCCTGATTCACTCTGGTTTCTCTTGTTTCATATCCGGACTTCGAGACAAATGAAAGAGATAAAAGAATCAAATTCTCTTAAATAAACCCTGAACAGTACGCTGAATATCTGTAATTGGTGTTTTTCGTATTCCTTCTTCCCTCAAATACCTACGACGCAGTGAATATGTGGGACAGTGCATTGTCTGTATACCTCTGTTAGTGGCGCCGAGTGCGCACGAGGCGTCTATCCTCTGCCATGTCTGTGGAATCTGATATGAAGAAAAAGACAGTAGCTTAGGGGGAAAAAAAGAACAAAACATTAAAGGAGAATGCAACCCAGACATGGGTGTGCTTCCAGTGAATGAAGGAAAACAAGTAAACAGTGAAAGTTTGTGGAAAATCCAACAATCTGTTCAAGAGTTATGAACTTTGAAAGTTTGAGTAAATCCTTATTATTGGGATCCTTGAATTGGCACTTTTGTCAGTATCTGTGAAGTCATCGTGGACAACTCTCCATTCATTTTGTACACAGAATTTATCATTTTCTTTACTTTCAAGAAAAATAAAAATTCTTATGATTTATTACTTGAGTATGACATGGCTACATCAATTCTGTAAGCATTTTGGGAAGAATTATGTTGATTCCTGACTTGAAATTTCATATAAATCAATTTTTTTTTTTAAATATTATGTACAAAATGAATTGAGAGTTGTCCACAATGACATCACAGATGCTGGCAAAGCTGCCAACTCAAGGATCCCATAATAGGGATTTACTGAAACTTTCAAAACTCATAACTCTTGAACAGATTGCCCGATTTTACTCAAACTTTCACTGTTTACTCTTCTTGGTCACCTTTATTTACTAAGAGCACACTGATGCTGGGGTTGCATTCTCCTTTAGTGCATGTAACAGTGGCCGCAAGTGTGAAGTCGATGTTCGATGGAAGTAGAATCCTTCACGGTATATACACCAAGTATTCTTTCCTTGAAATGAGTGTGGTCCTGAAAAGGTCCTACTCATTCTCGACGTTTCGGGAAGCATGTTCTTACCGTCCTCAGGAGAATCTGCCCCCGGTGTTGTCAGTCTGTATTGACTTCGTGTACGCATGATCCTTCGAAATTTCACGTAAAAAGGGGTCCTTTTTTTGAGCATGTTCGCGAACATCATGTTCGCAATTTCGAAAAAAGGGTTGTTTTCATGAGCTTGTACTCGAAAAGGAAAAAGGGTGTTTTTGACCTTGTAGACCTCTACTCGAAATTGAAAAAAGGCGGTTTTTTTCTGGTCCTTGTTTGCAAAAAGTGTACTTAAAATGTGAAAAATAGAGGTTTTTTAAAGGCCAATTTGTACCCGTTTTGTGCCAGATAGGGGTAAAAATGGCTGAAAATGTACTTGAAACACCGCGAAATAGGGGTCAAATTCTGGGTTGCCGAACAATCATGGTTGCACCTTGCACCGGGAATCTGTCCTCAGGAGAATCTTAGGAGATTCGATGTTCCATGTTCTTTAAGAACACTTATGGTTTGTGTAGATTCATGTTAGGCAGTTAGGATATACTACAGAGTTTTGTTAATAGTCCGTGATTTAAGGTCGAAAATCGGTCATTGTCATAGCACAGAACGAACTCCAGAAGACTTTTCTCCGGTGCACATCAGTTGGTCTCTAACCTGCGTTTTGTTGTTCGTTGTTTTTTCAAAGCTTCAGAAATTTAGGACTTAATTCGTTGAGTTTCGTTTATGATTTACACAAATCATTTCTATTTATACGAATTGTTTAAATTGAGGACTCAATTCGCTGAGTTCCCTTTATAATTTTTACAAGACTCTGCACAACCTTAGTGTGAATCAAAGAAGCAATCGGTCGATGCATGCTTTTAAATTACTACTGAATAATCCACAGTAAAAAAGAAAACGAAAATTGATCTGTACATAATCTCATGAACGAATCGATTTGATAGTCAATCCAAAACCTAATGCTATTTTATTAAATATTTCTGAATGACTCACTTTAATGTAAGGTTTATTCGATCAAATAAGTTCAAGATTACCTTTAACTATATCATTTTCTTAATTTTGACTTGCTTTTTTGTTTTTCTAATGTTCTATTGTTTAAAATATAAAAAAAAGTTTTCAACTTCTCCTAATTCCGCTAGATTATTCTGTATATATGTAAATAGATTATTTCTTTGCTATAGATTATTCACAATGTATCAGTTTTCGGTATTTTTCATTCGATTATCTACTCATTGCATTTTATGCGGACAGGGCCGTTGTGGAAAGCAGTTTTGTATTACTGACAATGCCACCCTGTGTAAATAAAACCGCAAATGAATACATAGATAAATAAATAGACAGAAGGCAATGACTAGCTATATGACATAAAAGCCTCACAAAATTCACTATAGGCTGGTTGAATCTCAGTGTATAGATTCAAGTTCATTTCATTGAAAGAAAAACTGATGCCAAGGCTAGGTTTTCGTTGCGTTGGAATGCAGATATGTGTATTATAAATTTATTGCGAGAGACTGAAAAACTTGTCCTACTTTGACATAAGGAAGCAAGTGACAATAAAGCAAATCTGAGTTAGTGATATTTTCATGTTTTACATATAGTGTGATTCATTCCGGGCCAAATGTTGTGCATGAACACTCGTCCTGCTAAGCGATATGTTAGGCAAGACATCATGGTATGCATTGACGGTCAGTGTAAATGACAGATACATTTTTCTTCTTTTACAGGAAATGCCATTTTTGTCACCTGATTTTTTTTTCTGGCAGAATTGGGGTATACTGATCCACAAAAACTACTACAGTACGTCAGAAGGAGACGAAGCCCAATAAGTTCTCTTTAATACCTTTGTAAAGTTTGAAGGCAATGTCAAGGATAAATCATGAAGCGATACACTATCCGGTAGATTTCTGACTTAATTGAGTTCGACAACAATTATTCTAAGCATGCCAAAAGCCAGTAGAAGACGGCGAATGGAAATATCTTATATTAAGTAGACAAATCTCATGTACGTCACAATGCTATTGTGAAGTGCTATTGTGACGAATTTACCTCTAAGGCTGGAGAAGTATTTAACCGCCGAAAAGATTTCCAAAATCTGGGTCATGCTTTCAGTTTTGCCAATAATGCATCCTTTGGACCTTGTACCTTATAATCCAAACTTAGATACGAATACGATACGAATTTTCGCTTTCTTATTAGGAAAGCATGCACAGAATGAAGTCTCGAAAGAGTATCACATTAAATAATTTTATTGCTGTAATTTGGGAGCTGTAGGGTCGTAGATGAAAGCAAGAAAGAGACTGTTGGGAACGACCGAAAGAA
>CM057169.1:283689-306386 GCA_029962745.1 Echinometra lucunter | reverse complement strand
GGAAAGCAGTTTTGTATTACTGACAATGCTACCCTGTGTAAATAAAACCGCAAATGAATACATAGATAAATAAATAGACAGAAGGCAATGACTAGCTATATGACATAAAAGCCTCACAAAATTCACTATAGGCTGGTTGAATCTCAGTGTATAGATTCAAGTTCATTTCATTGAAAGAAAAACTGATGCCAAGGCTAGGTTTTCGTTGCGTTGGAATGCAGATATGTGTATTATAAATTTATTGCGAGAGACTGAAAAACTTTGTCCTACTTTGACATAAGGAAGCAAGTGACAAATAAAGCAAATCTGAGTTAGTGATATTTTCATGTTTTACATATAGTGTGATTCATTCCGGGCCAAATGTTGTGCATGAACACTCGTCCTGCTAAGCGATATGTTAGGCAAGACATCATGGTATGCATTGACGTCAGTGTAAATGACAGATACATTTTCTTCTTTTACAGGAAATGCCATTTTTGTCACCTGATTTTTTTTTCTGGCAGAATTGGGGTATACTGATCCACAAAAACTACTACAGTACGTCAGAAGGAGACGAAGCCCAATAAGTTCTCTTTAATACCTTTGTAAAGTTTGAAGGCAATGTCAAGGATAAATCATGAAGCGATACACTATCCGGTAGATTTCTGACTTAATTGAGTTCGACAACAATTATTCTAAGCATGCCAAAAGCCAGTAGAAGACGGCGAATGGAAATATCTTATATTAAGTAGACAAATCTCATGTACGTCACAATGCTATTGTGAAGTGCTATTGTGACGAATTTACCTCTAAGGCTGGAGAAGTATTTAACCGCCGAAAAGATTCCAAAATCTGGGTCATGCTTTCAGTTTTGCCAATAATGCATCATTTGGACCTTGTACCTATAATCCAAACTTAGATACGAATACGATACGAATTTTCGCTTTCTTATTAGGAAAGCATGCACAGAATGAAGTCTCGAAAGAGTGTCACATAAAATAATTTTATTGCGGTAATTTGGGAGCTATAGGGTCGTAGATGAAAGCAAGAAAGAGACTGTTGGGGAACGACCGAAAGAAATGGAGAAGAGACAAAATGACAAATACCAAGAAGCACGCCTATGTGACTCTATCGTCAATTAAGTCAGAGAAAGCCGAACAGAAGGAGACAAATTGAGCAAAGTTAGGCGAGAACAGAGACTAAGAAATAAATGCGGCATTTATAGACCAATAAACAAGACAGATAGCAAGAGGAAGTAAGATAGGGCGGAGACAAGAAGGAGACAAACAGAAGGGGAGAGACAGACACAGAACAGAAACAGAAATGAGGAATTTGAATGAGGAGGGTCCCCTCCATATTGTCCTGTTTCTGTGAAACTTTTGCTGTTTCCATTTAACCAATTTATCATACAACCTCGTATCCATTAAAGAGTCATTTATCAACCATTTTTATAAAGAGGTCATATTTTCAACTGTCTGGATTTCAGGTAAAGTACCCTCTCCTTGGTCTCGTCTTCTCTCATTTACGAGTGTAAATTTTCTACCATTATGACCATGTTTTTTCGTTGAAAAGCAGAATGCGGTCTTCTGCTGCAACCGATTTATCATGGCCTATTATTTTGGATGAATGAACAAGTTTTTGGTTCGGAAGTTAAATGGATCGCTTAAACCAAGATGAAATAATTTTTTTAGTAACAACCCGGGTACATTAAGCTTTCCTGAGCCCCGACAAATTCTCCGGCGATTGCTTGCCATGCTAGCATGTTTATGTTTAACACGCTTTCAAACTAACTATCTATGTAACCAAATTAACTGTAATTCAACTTATGCATCACATTAATTTCAGCTCTAGAATTTTGACATTGGTTTACTCAGCCGAAAATGCAACTCTTGCGTTATGTCATTGTTGCTTTGTGCGTTATTGTAAAATACACGCTCATGACGACGAACGTGCACGCAGTTTGACCTCAAAGTATTTGGTTCAGAGTGCCAAACGGACTGCATTCGCAACAACTGTTGACCGCAGCATTCCAACCAGAATTCGGACATGTTTGACCGACCGAGATATGTCAATCTTGTTTGATTTCTCTTCTTTTTTTTTTTGCCTAGCTTTTGACCAAGTAATCATTCATTCAAACCGAAGTATCTCATGTTTAGCGGGCTATAAATTTATTATTTTTTGCAAACAATGCGTTTTGGAATTTTGGAATTGTCGATTTCATTGCAAAGATGACAAGAAAGAGTTAATGAATAGTTCCTGCTATTTTAGATATGGTGATTTTTCTTCATCAGTTCCTTTTTCAATCCCCCCCCCCCCTCATTTTTATTCCTTTTTACCTTCCTCATTTTCTAGTTTGGGGCTTTTTAGAGCACTGGATGCGCCCATTTATTCCTAAAGGAAACCAACACCATTGAATCAAGTAGTCTTTAAATCAAACTAAGAGAGAATGGAACAGATCAGCGAAAATTGAAAGGAAATTGCACAAGGAATAAGAAAATTATGCCTATATGAAAACTATTGGTGATATGATTTGTGGGCATATCTGGATATGCTTCGTACACAGAAGTTCACATATTCTTTCTTTTCTTGAAAACACATATTTTCATTGTCCTCATCCCAAATATGTTGTGGACAAAATACTCCTACATGATATGTCTTGACCTTGGCTTAAGAAAATGTGCAAATCCTAAGCAAAATGAAAATGTTGAATGATGTGTGTACAAAACAGATTGAGAGTGTTGTCCACAAAATGATGTCATCAAAAGCTATGGTAGTGTAAAAAAATAAATTATATTAGAAAACCTCATAAGCCATGATTTTTTTATTCGGTCTCCGATTTCATTAAAATTTTTGCTTATCTGTTTTATTCCGTTTTAGCTTTGATTTAGGAACAATGAGGGTGTTGAGGGTTTGGTTTCTTTTAACGACTGTGCAGTTTAACACCCAACTATAAAGTGCTACAGACTTAAAAAACGGATTTTGCAATGGACAGACAATATGCATGAGCTTTTCTGAAATGGATCACTGATCTCGACCTCCCATCCTCTCTCTCCTCTCTCTCTCTCTCTCTCTCTCTCTCTCTCTCTCTCTCTCTCTCTCCCTCTTTCCCCCTCTCTCTCTCTCTCTCTCTCTCTCTCTCTCATTCTTTCTCTTTCTCTTTCTCCTCACCACCGGCCTTCCCAGCTTCCCCTTAGACAATGTCAAAGGTCAGTATTTTTTTTTTTTTATAAATCACTTTTTATTAATCAATAAAGGGAATACAATTAGCCCAGGTTGCAAGTTCTTAACGAACGTGATACAGGGCAAGAATAAAATGAACACAGTAGACAAATGAAACACAAAACAACATAGAAACAAATAAATATGCACATATCAAAGGAACATTTTTGAATTAATTAACGAAGAAATATTTCAAATTATATTGAATCCTGTCTAGGTTATTCTTAATTTTACCGATATCCCGTTACTTGCTTTTGTTTCGTATAGTATAAAATAAGCATTAAAACCTTGATCGCACATTTTTATACACACCCATCAGATAGCACGCATATACTTCATTTGGTAAGCATTATTATTTTACACATAACTTTTATACATTCGTTCATTATTTTGATTGAGTTACCGGTATTAATCTTAGCCATGAATATGTATGTTTGTGATACATAGCACTGTTGTAAAATGGTGTTTTTGCAGTTACCTACGGCACGCTCACACTGACATGTGGGAACAGGACATACAATTCTTATGTTTGTATCTTCAGAAACCTGAAGAAGGCCGGGTAGGCCGAAAGCGCTGGTGAATAAGTTTTGAAGTACAGCGACGTCCTTGTTTCTTCAGAGACGCCGTCGAACTGTTGAAGTTAGGTATCTTCACAATTATATGACATACCGTAATTATTGGGCTGTCCGCTATATGCAGAATTGTCAAGAACTGGCTGATGAGAGTCTGTTCAGTAATGTGACTAGGAGTGCGACTTTAAACCTGAGTAAAATGTATTTCTACACTACTCAGGAAGTTGTGTTTTTGTTGTTGTTGTTGTTGTTGTTGTTGGTTTTGGGGGTTGTTGGTTTTTTTTAGGGGGATATGACAAGGCGTGTTCCATTGAAAAATTACGTCAATAATTTCATTTTCATGATGAAGGATTTTTAACTTAATCATCACCCACGTATTTTCAAACTTTTTTCAAATACCTTTAAAAGGCGAGATACATTTTTTTTATTCTTTTACTTTTCTCATACTCGAAAGAATTGTCAGGTACAAGCCCTTTGAAGCGGTCAATATTTTCACCAATGACCAGTTGAAACACCTTCGTCGCTATCGCCAGTTGTTTATGTTTTCTCTCACACTATTATTTGTTTGCACGGCGTTCATGAAGATTTCTTTATTCCACTATCCTGTATTCTTGCTGTTGCTGGTATCATAAAATGCTTCATTCCAGACAAGATCAAGAAAATAGTAGAGGGTAATATGAGGGCTATAATAAAAATGAAATATGAGATGGTTGCATAAGTAAATTTCGGCGTGTTCGCATTTTCTTCACACCCACGTCGGTTCAACTGTCAGCGATCCTTCATTGTCTGATTTTGTAGTCGTTTTAATTGATTCTCGTTAAGATATTGAATTTAAGAATACTGTCCTCCTGTCAAATTATTGTTTCAACCTTAGATAGATAATTGGGCAATCAGATAATACTCATCCAACCATCATATTGTTTCAACCTTTCGATAGATAATTGGACAATCAGATAATACTCATCCAACCATCATATTGTGACTCGTCATTTTACAATTCAAAGTTTGGAATTTATACAATTTATTGACTGGAAGTTAAACGTCCTTGAATATCATCGCTGCAGTCTAATTGTCTTTTTGTCCATTATGGATGTTCTTGGTCTTAGTAGACTAATTCTACTAATTACCACTCGATAGGTCGCTGAACAGTGTGTATCTAGACCTTGAAAGAAGAATTAGAGCAAATTTTGGCGTAAACAGATCGATGAAAGATGAACCCAGCACGTTTTAATAGGTGGTTCGTTTTTTTTCGTGTTTATTAGTGATCAGGTGATGGATCTTTAAATCTGGGGAGCGTTTCATGCAGTGGTCCTTGTCAATGGTTTTTGCTGACAATGTTATAACTACTAAAATTCTTGCATCTGATTTGCTGAGAGCAAATTTGTCAGTAAAAATCACTGACAGGACTCTTCGTGAAACGCTCTCCAGATACTGTTCCCATGGTTCCATGGTTTATAAAAGTGTGTCCAATTTCTAATAACTCCTAACATGTCATAAAATGGATCCAGCAAAACCACAAGAAAAGGAATACATAAATCCACATAACTTTCATGATTTCTCATTGTACTATGTTTTATATTTCAACTTTGCAATGCATGATCGTAAATTATTTGTTAATCTCATTATGGGACAAAAGACCAGAGACTTGAAACTTAAATTTCCCGAAGCAGTATATGTCTAGGGGGCGCGCCGGGAAATGGGGCAATTGTAATTAAAAGCGTACTACTACCATGACTACAACTGAGTCAATCTTCGTCGCAGCATTACCGGATTGCCGACACGGAAAGGTTTGTGTAAGTGCATTTTCACTTTGTTGACAACCCTTAAAAAGTTAATTTTTCATCTTTCGTGAGATCTCATGTATTCTGAACCGTGTCACGCGAACGGTAAAATGATATTCGGAAGGCGGTAGCAAGGCCTGGATGTGCCTCCTTCCTGTATTCACCTCTTGGTTGGTTGTTGTTGAATTGGGTTTTTACAGACGTGTATTAATCTATTGTCTGGGATCGACCTTTAAAGTTGCCGTCCGAGAGACGTGACTCAGACTCGAACCTGCGTCCCGATCAGAGTCAGTGAAGTTGTGGCCCGGACTGAGTTGTGGGCGAAGACAAAGAGCTGACAGCGGACGTTAACTAATTCCTACTGCACAGGATCCATGCTTAACTGCTTTGGGGATCATTGTTAAAAACAAGTTTGGCCAACGTTTTCTTTTTCCATTTCCGGAGAACTGTTTGACTAATAACACACTGTTTAAGAACTCGACCGAATTAGACTCTCTCTTAGAACCGGGCAACATCGCATGCTCCGAATGTGTTCGTTTACCACGTAACAGTAAGGCCCGACTTTTATCATGACGAGGTTTATTTTTCTTTTTTAATGACCTTGTAAAATCGTGTCTTGGAACATGGCTTCCAAGGCTGAAAATTTCATGGTTTTAAACAAGAGTTGCTTAATCTTTCCGCTATGCTGCCTTACAAAAGGAGAAAGGAAAAACCTTGGCATATCATTGTTTACAGTTGTATTATGAAAATTCAAAGTCAATAGCTGGTTCATGCTTCGGTCGTCATCAAAAGATCAATCAGCTTTGAGGTCCATTGCAAATACAATAGTAGAACAAAATCCACGTATTCGCTCATTTTGATGTCAAAAACGTCTGTTGTATCATATTTCAGCTATAAGGGAACAGAACAGGATTCAAAGATATACAAAGGCGAGTAAACACAATGATAAGAAAGCCCAGGATTTGACCTACTTCATGGTCCATGCAGGGCAGGTAACATAAAGATATACAAATAATTAAATGAACTTTTGAAAATCAACATTACAGTTAAGTGGATATAGTAGGAGTAGTAGTAGTATTTATTTCCGTATAAAAAAAAAAAAAAACCCAAAAAACAATCACGGTGGATTGCCCACATTCAGTTAAACCGAAATGGGAAAGCTGGTCTTTCGGTGGGGTCCGGAAGACAACACATAACATAAACGAAGTAAACAAACATATGAGAAAATCAATATAGTGGGTTTGGTAATGGTAACGGTAATGGTTTTATTGAAAGTTCATTTGTAGCTATAAGAGGCTGAATTGCAGAATTTGAATATATAGGCCTACATGGATGAAACATAATAATCATACAAATTGAATATACTATAGCAAATATAATCCAGCAAATCTTATCCAGGTATACCACATAATTATATATTTTCTGAATAAATCAGTTATACACCTACATATAAATTGATATAGCTCACTAAACTGCTAAACAGGTAACAATATTCTATTCCGCATTTATGAAATATTATGGTGGCCCTGAAGTACGCTCGACAACATGCAGGTTATGTGCGACGTGAATTTCGCAGCCAACTTTGTTTCCCAGTCGCGAAATTCATGACCGGGGATGCGAAATTCATGACCCGGGACGCGAAATTCACGACTGGGACGCAAAGTTCGCGTCACGGGTCGCGAATTTCGGGACTGGGATGCAAAGTTGGCCGCGAAATTCACGTCGCACACGACCTGTTGTGGAGCGTACTTCAGGACCACCAAAAAATATAGTTCAAATTAAGAAAGAAGAGAGAACAGAATGGCTGGATGGAACTAAAAAAGATAAGTAAGAGAGCAGACATGGCAGATGAGATCCAGAAAAAGTATGAGATGGGAGAGAAAGACATAGCGAGAGGAAACAGTTAGGGAGTCATATTAACAGAGTTTAGCATCTACAGTGATTGTATAGTATTATTATAAATAATAGTATATATTTATTATGAATCTCAATATGTTTTGTCCACAGAATTTCACTTTTTCTTTATTTTCTTGAAGAACGCATGTTTTCATTGCCCCCATCCCAAATAAGACGTGGAGAAAACACTCCTACATTATATATCTTGAATTTGGCTTAAGAAAATGTGCAAATCTTAAGCAAAATGAAAATGTGTAATCATTTTTGCTGATCTGTTTTATCCGACTTATAGCTTTCAGTTTAAAACTACTTGACTTTGAGCATGTTGAGGGTTTTTGTTTCCTTTTTCTTAGTTTCGTCGACGTTTCCAGTATACTACAACACTTTTTTTTCTGCACGTTATACAAAGTGCACACTGAATGTACTCAAAGGCTTTGCCGAAATATTGCAGAAAACCACAAAACCGAAGAATCTTGAATTTCACTGTAATTCGGGTTTCTCTTTCTGCGAATTATCAGCAATGATTAGCGGTTATCTTTACAATGCATGACATTGTGCAATCCATCATCACAGCTGACAACAAACTTCGTGGAAATATCATATAGATAATACGTGTATTATTTTGACGGAATATTGGTATAATTAACAAACTTCAATTTTTTTTCCGCCATCATCCCTACTGATGCTTTATTCTGCAGTTTTACCATATCTGAATTATGGGATTCTTGCTTGGGGCAATATCCATCAAACTCTGTTAGCATGGTTAGATAGACTACTTTTGGCAAAAGAAGTCTCTCCGTATATTCTGCTATACTCCCACACACAGACCCGTTATTATTTCTTGATAGCAGATTATCAAAAATAAATGACATTTTCCTTGTTTCGTGTTTGCTTTGTTTTGTGTTTTCTTTTCTTTTGTTTATGTGTGTGCATCAGCACTATCTTGTTCTGTAATTGTTATTTTTATTGTTATTGTTGCTTGTTTTCCAAAAGTCTTCGTAGGCACAATCTGAAGCAATTTTATTTTTTCTCTGGGATCCACAAATTACAAACAAGAGTTCAAGAATTTATTTTCATTTCCAAAACACAAATATCAAATTTTTGAAAAATCAAACATGCCTAACTATTCATATATTTTTTTCAATGACAGCTACGTTTACATAATTTGAAATATGAAACAACGTAAATCTACAAAAGAATATATACAATAGGCTCTTATGGAAATGGAGGGATCCACTAAAAAGCAATGCTTGTAGGGTGTGGATCTCTCAATGCTTTTTAGTGGATCCCTCCTTTTCCACATAATTAAAGAATATTTTTAATGGTTTATTTATGTGTACTTACTCATCAAGAGAAAAGTGAATATGTATATTTTAAAAATGCATTTATATCTTTTCTGTAATTTCATGTAATGTTAAGCCATGGTATTTCTTTTCTTTCTGTTGGAAATGAATAAAGACGAATTTGAATTTCAATTTGAATCCTGAAAAAATATGGAATAAAAATTAATGCGGATTACGGACACACTATTTAAAATGGCAGACTAGCACTGAAATTGCACGCTTTCCGTACAATCTCTGAGCAGTACGTCTCCGTACAGATTTTTCCCTGCCTGTCCCTCGAGGACCAATACAAGAAATGGAACGACTGAGATAATAATTATGAACACAAAACCATAGCCTGTAGCCCCCCAAAATAGCACGGAAAATGATTTATCGTATACCAATTAACCAATTTACGGATCCCGGGGCAAATGTAAATCAACCATAAGGTAACTTATAGGTAACACGAGTGGGTGTCAGGTAATAGGTATCGAGAAAGATGACTTTAAATTTCAGCTTAAACATGTTTACATATTTTGTTGTATTTGAGAAATTGACAAATTTTCAATCCTCACAAATTAATTCCTCTGTTAGTGGCAGATGAGTTTCGAACAATGACCTGCCGCAAACATCAGCTGGCTCCGAGCGAATGCTTTTTGGATAGATGTATATATTGGAATAATTAACATGTTGTGATCTGGTAACATATATAACAGCTTTTGCAAATCTCATGGAAATAAATACATGTGAGACAAATGAGAGAATGATAGCGTAGCATGAATCAAAGTTCCCCAGAGCTGTCCTACCATTTTGGAAATTTTGCAATGAACGCCAATGCCTTAACCACATTTTTTCAACCTTTGCAAAATTTCCATAATGGTAGGACAGCTCTGGGGAACTTTGATTCATGCTACGCTATTATTCTGTCAATTGTCTCACATGTATTTATTTCCACGAGAGTTGCCAAAGCTGATGTATATGTTACCTGATCACAAACAAAGGATCAAAAAGGGTTGGAAATCTGTATGTCGGTCAATTGGATTTGTTCACGCCTATTTGCTAGCCCGCTTCTGTGGTCTAGTGGTTAAGGCATTGGCGTTCTAAGCCAGTGACCCGGGTTCGATTCCCGGCGGGGGCATTTTTTTCAACCCTAGATTCAAAATGGATGACAACTCTGGGGAACATTGAGAAAGCTACGCAATCATTATTCTCCCATTTTTATTTCTTTCACACACACATACATATATATATATATATATATATATATATATATATATATATATATATATATATATATATATATGAAATCAAGTGAGAGAATAATAGCGTAGCATGAATCAAAGATCCCCAGAGCTGTCCTATCAGTGTGGAAATTTTGCAAAGGTTGAAAAATGTCTCCGCCGGGAATCGAACCAGGGCCTTTGGCTTTGCCTTAACCACTGGACCACGGAGATAGGCCAGTGGTTTCGACGACTCCAAATTCGCTTAACCGACAGATTGACAAATCTTCAACCCTCACTAATTAATTCCTTATATGTTTTTAATACATTGTAAAATATGTGATAATATGCTGTCCGAATTCCTGAAAAATATGAACTTTAATACCACCATATAGGCCCTATATTTGTCATTATAAATGACAATTATTTATGATGGTAAGTTGGTTCCATGACATTTGTTCCGATTGCTCCATTTGCTCCCATTGAAAATCTGCACGTTATTAAAGCCAAGCATAAAACCTTACCCCTAAACCAACACTAGCCTTAATCCTTATCCTCACATTATTTTGAACCAATTCCCATATCACAACCCTAACCCTAACCCTGTGTCTTCCGAAAAATTAAGCATTTGTCGCAGGAGCAAATGTCGTGTCACCGGTAAGTTCTAGCTGATATTTTTCAGAAATTTTTACATATATTTTTCAGGAATTCCGACAGTATGACAGACACATGCACAACCCAGTCCTACTCTGATACGCTTTCTCTCCCTCTCTCTTTATCTCCCTCTCTCTTTCTGTCTGTCTCCCTCTCTCTCTCTCTGTGCCACTAATTGGGTTTACTCACATGAATATGTCAGATTTATGTAACAATCATGAGGACCTTATCAATTCATTCCTATAAAAGAGTCTTTATAACTGTTTACTGTGAATTATCTGAAGTAATAATAGTACATGTATAGAAAATTAGTCTCTTTATTATAGCAGGTACAAATTTAGCAACGGTTCGTCGTGCTCGTACATGTGCGTCAAAGTGAGCTTACGTACGACCAGCGATGACTATGTACTTTTAAGTTCATATTCTAGTTTATTTGTTAAGATTGATATGAATACACGAAACAAGAATTTTTCTTCCTCTTTTTCTCTCTGAGGGTTCTCTTAGATAACAAAATAAAAAATGAACGTAAACTTACGCCAATGAAATATTGCGTTTTAACGTCCAGTCGTAAAATCAAGGAAATCGAAGTCGCACAGAATTAATATGGATACAATAAAGACAAGTGCATGCAGCTTTATTCAGGTTTAATATAAATACAAGTATTTACATCTTCTTAATAAGTTTGCATTGTGTACAATTCCAAACAAATGCCATAAACACAAGAGCATCACCGTGCAGAGTAGGGAAAATATAGAACACCTTCATGCCACTTTTTTAACTTTAAAGACATGAAAGAGGTAAACAATACTAAGGGTTGTTTACAAAATGAAAAATGTTTCAGGTTTATATAAGAATAATTTTCGACATATCTAATCGACATATTGTATGACATAACAATAATGTGTTCTGTTTTCAGATCTCGTAGAGGCAGGAAATCGTTCATTGTATTGTATTTATACATCTTTACCAAAGAAAAATATTTGGCATTGCCTTTTTATGAACAAAAATACCGTAGATGACCTTGTCTTTTAATAGTAAAAAGAAAATTGTACAACAATTTTATCAGTTAAAAAATGAAAAAAAAAAAAACCGGCACAATCTATTTCACTTTCTAATAAAAGAGGCGGCAACGGGGTTATGAACCCTATTCGTATATATATTTCACCTATTTTTCGATATTACGTTTTTAAAAAAAAAATCTTGACATCTAATACTCCCATGAAATAACACTTCCTTTAAAAGGATACATAAATCAGATTTTTAAAATCGACATTAGGTATATTTTCCCAGGAGTATAAGTAGCAAAATAATGTAACGATCTCTATTTTCCTCGTTCCATTCCTCTTTTTGCATAGCTTTCTTTTCCCCCTACTTATTATGTTCTTTTCTCTTTTTTTTTCTCTATAAATTACTTATTCACGGGGTATTTCTGCAATAAACTGTGCTTGACTTTAAGCCCCTCCACTACATATAAACTTCTGTAGTCACTGTCCTACCGTTGAGTAATTGAGTTCAGAATTTAAGGTTTGGATTGATTTGCAGAAAATAAATTGAAATCGATTATCTACATTTGTGCTGTGTTATTCAAAATGTAACTGCCTAATACCTGCACAGATACAAAGCAGATTATAATTATCCATGTGTTTTGAACTATACATATTAAGAGCACGCAGTACATCATTAACGTCATAAACATGAATAGGCCTATGTCAGAATGGGGAATAAGAATTATGTACAAAGAAGAAAAAGGGGAGGGAGATATTGTAAAAGGAAGCGAGTGAGAGAAATAATCATGAAAAAAAAAGAAAGAAGTTAACGAAGTGGAAACGAGAAAGAGGAAACTGGGTTTAGGGGTGTAAAAGCTCATTTTCATCAGGTGGCTGACATTATTGTCCAAATACTTTGTAATCGTGGAAAACCACAGACCACTCTTGGCCTGAATAATGGTATAATACTGTATATCCAAATCCTCCCTCTGTGGTCGTTTCCTTATCAGCAGTCACCCGAACCTCTACCCCATATCTATGGTGGCCCTATGGTGGCTCTACAACAGGTCATGTGCGACGTGAATTTCGCGGCCAACTCTGCGTCCGAGTTGCGAAATTCGCGACCCAGGATGCGACATTCATGACCCGTGACGCGAAATTCATGACCGGGGATGCGAAATTCATGACCCGGGATGCGAAATTCAGGTCGCAAATGACCTGTTATCGAGCGTACTTCAGGGCCACCATACATATGCCTCGTACAAAACAATTCATTTATCAAAATAAGATACATACATACATTTCTGCGGACGGAAAGATCACAGATAAGAAGGACGGGAAAAGTCACACAAGTGGTTAAAAAGTGAGAACATTTTTTTTTTTCTTTCTTTTTTATGCAGTTCTCATTCAATCAAAAATAAGAATCTATCTTATAGTTTAAAAGAATGGTTTCAAAAAACATGCATGTGTATTTATTTAAGTAAAAGCATAAATAAAGCATGAATATTTCATTTGATTAGAACTGTACAGTTTTATTTTTGTAACTATGGGGATTTACATCTAAAACATATGATCCAAATATATTTCAGATTATATAATGTATACTATGAAACATGAATACCAAAAAAATATACTCCTGGGACCCGCTGCATAAAACTTTTGCTTTTTTTGCCAGAAAAAAAGTCTGGCAAATTTTTTATGTAATGGAAAACTATGGCAATTTTTTTATTTGCCGTAGTTTCCTCAAATTTTGCCATAAAAAACTCCGGCAAAAGTTTTATGCAACGGGCCCCTGGTAAGAACTGTACAAAGAATTTCCATACGTAACACTAACTTATTGGGTTCTGAGGATTTAAATGTTGGAACTATACAAGTTCACCTTCTATTCAATAACTTCTTTTTTTTATATAGATATGACTTCCTGTATAAGAGTAGAGGAATAACGGTGTATGGTACACCTACACATCCCAGTCACTAAAAAAAAAACCGGTAGGAGACGAAATGCGAGGGTTTCAGTGATTTATTTCGTTTCCCCTCCCAGACACGCCGGGAGACGCCAAATACTTACTACCGACAATAATAATAGTAACTTGATATTTTTACCGTGTTCAAGAGACCAAATGTTTTCTATTCATGTAATCTGAATACCTTTTAATGATTCTCGAAGAGTTGCTGAAGAAAATAATATTTCTATTTCCTACGTTTAGAAAAGTGTTCACGAGTCATTTCTTAACAACTCTGTTTGATGGAGTTTCGTCCGTTTTCCTCCATTGTCTAGTAAATGATATAACCTTCTTATATCATCACCTGCCTTGTCATCCTGGATGACCTCATGCCCTGCAACGTGAACAATAATTTGGCCACACAAGATGGTCTAGGCCAATCAAAAACACACGGTGCTGCACATGTTTAGGCAAGTTCCTTGGTTTAGGTATACAAACTGCACTTGTTTAACTTTAGGGACAAAGCCCGCTCATTTTGTAACACCAGATTTTTGACAATCCATTACAAAGTTTACAAAACTTTAGACAGTCATTATTTACTTATCCTTGTGAAAGAACGAGCACCTCAGTCATGCCAGTACTAAAATACTTCAAAGAATAGGCGTGTTTATCTAACTCCTCTTTCTTCACAATCCTTATAAAAAATACCCATCCTTGAGTCCGTTTTTATGAAATTACTTAGTTATGTCCTATGACATGTATGATATATGATGTCTGTAACAAGCGATGTTATTTTGAAGCCTGGGAGCCAGGATCAGAACGACTTAGGTGTCCTCTTAACATTTATTCTATTCTCTTTTTTTCCCCATAAATTCCTTTCGTGCTGCAGTTTTTGTAATACTCCGTATAGGGTTGAGGAATTTCTATAAAGTATAACTGATATCAATTTATCTTGTCCCATTGTGAAGAGAAAATTGAATAAATTATTTCATTCATCGTTTTTCTTTTGGGAATACGGATTTAATTGTTTATGAAGAAAGACGTCTCCACTGGCTTGCTGATAATAAATGCTGGACATATTCATAAAACTATTCTAAAAGCCAAAACAGCATTTATCCATGTACATCCATTGTCACTAAATAGATATCGAGTATCACAGTGATGAAAAGCCTTACAATGACTTTTCACACCAGGGAATAAGAATTATTTTCTCCTCCCGCGATTGTTCATGATTATCTTGAGAACTAGAAGTCTTCATTGTACAGAAAGTCCTCTCAATGACAACGGCATTTTAAAAAGGGTAATCTTTCTGGTTTATATGATTGATTTATAACATGATAATGATGGTTTTATTTACATATGGTAGCCTAACCGGTAATATCTTCCCGGGGACCTTCGCAATTGTTATCCCAATATTGTCAGGTAGACATTCATTATACATGTACCTGAGCCGATCGAGAAGGACACCAGGACAAGTATAGATAAACAGTCATGACAGTTGTCGAAGGATGCAAGCACTGATCGACCAAGGATCGAATCAGGTGCTGAGGGGCTCCAGGCTTTTATGATAAAGGGAGGGCTTCAACAACTCACAAGAAGTTGGTCGAGTAAGGTCATGAAGATATAGGGAAATATGGACCAACGCTGGCGCAAGGCTGTTAATTTCATCCCAGTTCGACCCACGAGGCCATGACAGTTATTGATCTTTTGCTGGTGCCACGCTGTAGCGTCAAATTGGTTGCGTTATTACCGGTGCTGATCAAGCCCAGGCCCATGCGCCAATCACTCGACACGATGTGTCCACTTTTCATTCTTGCGATGAGTTCTTTGATCGTTGTCACCCTCACATGGTCACGATGGTACGCCAAACTCCACATCATTTTGTTGACGCAGCTAGCTCAGTCCTACGCCAGACAAATGACATAACGTGCATAGGGTTCGTTCTGTGTCTCACAAATGCAGATTACATGACACGATTTGTGATCCGTTGTTAAACATCGGCAGCTTGGCCTGTGCGAAACGCTGGACGTCAGGCTGGCCGATGGCGACAAGGTGATATTTCTCGTTTTCGGTCATGTCCCTGGCTCCTATCCGTTTGTAAAGCTTCATCACATCCTTGTTCCATTCAACGACAGTGCCCTGGACAGCCTTGCAACCTCGCTCTTCAGATATCTGAAAATTGAGATGGCGATAAAATTGAGAGTCAGGGTGAGGGAAAAGAGAGAGCAGAGGGAGACGGATTGAAAGACAGAGAGACAGAGACAGAGAGAAAGACAGATAATCGGAGAGTGATGGAGAGGGGTTTGTAGAAACATAACAAAACGAGGTGTGAGAAATTGGAACAGAAAGATAGAAAGACTGTGAGGAGATCCAGATAGGGACCAGTATGGAACTAGTAGGTCTGGGGTGTTTCACAAAGCTGCTCGTATGAATTTAAGAACGGCTTAACTATAAACAGCCAAAATGGAATTCCCAAAGTTTTCCATCTTGTTCAAACAAAATGTGAATGTATTTCCCATTTAAATTAAATTGTTGCCAAAAATGATACCTCACATTCAAAATATTTCGTTAATGATAATAATGTTGATCTACATAGATATTTCATCTTTAGCTCATCCCATTAAATCGTCGGTTGCCTGGCAGAATTCATACCAGATCTATTCTGGAATGTTCTTGAAGTAATAATTTACAGATTTCTTAAATATCTCAGTATTTGACAGCATGTCTCTTTGCTCCCTTTCGCCGGTCAGCATGTCAAGGGAGCTCGATCGTTCCCTTCTGCCGCGCTGCCGGGTAACCGACGAAATATGACTGAGAATCCAATTTGGCTTTCCCTATTCAAGTCATTCTTACAGCCGTTTTGCTTTGTGAAACACCCCTCTGACATGTCTGATTTACATGGTGAGGAAACAAGGAAATCCTTCATCGTTTATTTACCATGCAACACCTTTTTTGTTTTTAAGTGTTTCTTTCTTACAGTGTAGCAATAATCGCTCCAGTACACCATTATAGACCTTATCATATCAGAGCGTAAACTTATTTTTCCTGTCAAAGTGATCGAGAGGATGATAGGAGGAGGAGGAGGGAAGACTGACCTGAATTCACGAAAGGGGATAAATTTAACCCACGGTCTTAACCACCGTGGCGGTTTAAATTTCCGCCGTGGACTAAACGTGCTAAAAGAAGCGCAAATCAACGTTGCTGTCCGACCACTGGACAACAGGACAAGCGCGTGCTACGCTTATGGAGCCGTTGGACATGTTGGCGGTTTCAAAAAATAGTTTGAATTTAAACCCTAATTTCAGTATAACCCTATTTCGTGAATTCGAGGATTTATGTCTAGTTTCGGTAAGCCCTAAAATCTCATCGTCAGATTTCTTTGCTTTTAGATGATAAATAAGAAGATACAAGCCAAACTAAAATGCCGTGGTGAAGTTAGTAAAACACGTAAGTCTTCCAAAGAAAAGAATTTGAAAAGATCTAATCCCTTTTCGTCGTTCTTTTTGTTTGCGGTTTGTCATGTATGAATGGGTAGTCAAAACGATCGTCAAAAGGCATAAAATGATCTGCCGGAATTTCCTTCTTAGATGGGAGTAATTCTAAATGTTACCTACCTGTGCTATGGCGTGTAATAGAGCAATACCAAGTCCGGAACCTGATAAAGAAAAGTATGAATTGCTATCATGTTAGTGCGAGTTACTCATATACTGTGCTTTATAATACTCCTAGACGACAGCATAGGCTCCGGGTTCTTAATTATTTTTATCCGCGGGCCAGAAATACTTTTGAACTTACGTCGCGGGCCACGAAGTATTACCTGCACATACATAATACAGCGTATGTGCAGACTTCTCCAGATCGAAGATCAACCTTCCAGTTTCTAATTTTTACCAGCGAGCATGGAGAGATAGGGAAAAAAATTACACACGATCTCAGTGAAAATCTAATTAATAATGATATATAATAATAACCCTTATTTACGCAGGGTAGCCACTTCAGCTTTATCAGCTGATCTTCCAGCGGGCCCTGCATAACATAATATGTTATTATTAACCTTCTCCATTCTTAAATGCCGAGCGCCTGGCTAGAAGGCAGAAGGTCCCATTTTGTAAGTCTTTGGTATGACTCGGCCGGGGATCGAACCCACGACCTCCCATTCATGAGGCGGACGCTCTATCAATTGAGCCAACATGCCCTGTTTTGAATTAAGTCATAAAAAGTCAGATAAGAAATACAAACGACAAAGAATGTATTTGGCGGCCACGAGATCCATTTTATCCATCTGCCTGCATGCATGCCCCAATTTTGGAGACTGCTTAAAAATACCCATATCTCGTTTAAAACGCTGCAACGAATCATTCTCGTCCTATCTTTTCATGCTTTCCAAATCATACACAGACCTAAAATATGGTTTTGAAAAAATAACAAATAAATAAATCATAGTGATACATGTAACTATGGTGTACGTAATATTGCGAGCGAGCGAGCAAAAATTGAAATGGAATTAATTTAGGATGAAATGGTTCTATTTATTTCTTTTTAAATTGTTTAACTCATTGTTTCTGGTAGGCCTCATAGGGCCCGTGGGCCTCAGTTTAAGAACATAACAGGGGGCATAGGCCTATAACAAAATGTAACTGCATGAAGGCGTAAAAACAACTCCTGAGCAATGTCTCTGCCGTTGTTTCATTTGTAGTTCTCTGGGTTTTTGTTTTTGTTTTTGTTTGTTGGGCGGGGGGATTGTCTTGCTGTGTTTTCTGCCGTAGTGTAAGTATATATTTCCAGGTTGTGTTATATTGCACATTATAATTCCAACTATACTGCATTAATAATGCAATAATATTCTCTTTCTCTTTTTTCAATACTCTTTATAACCCCAAACCTTCCTCTACCTCTTTCTTTCTTTCTTTCTTCTTTTTTTTTCAATTCCCTACACTCTAAACATGCTAAAAAAAGGTTGAGTGAAAATTTACACAATACTGGGTAAGAAGGGAACATGCACGTTTGTTGGGTAAAATTTTTGTCCCATATGAGGTAAAATGAATGTTTTATAGGTTGAATTTTAACGCAACATCGGGTAAAATGTACACAGTAATTTGTATTATTTTACCCAACATACATGCATGTTCCCTTTTTACCCAACATACCCAATATTGGGTAAAGCCTTTAAATTGCGTAATGCAGTGGACTTGATGAATTAAAGTACCAAAATGTACTTTTTATAGTGGGTGTGCTATCATTGTATTAACGATTTACAATAATGACGATTAGCCATAATTAGACATAAACCATGCGTCGTTGAGAGAGTTGAAGACTAATTATTTCAGCTTTTTCATTCTTGCTTTGTCACCTTGGAGGAATATCGTAACCGTGGTAACGGAAATGTCCCCTAGACAGGTTTCCTCTTCAAATCATATTCGAAATACAATAAGGAACAGCTATAGTGTTCGGGCCTAACATGATGAAGGCCTCATATGGCCTTCTTAGTTTCACCGAATTTGTTATTTACTGTCCACTACATGTATATTCATATTGTACACTGTCGAAGATCCGAGGGGGGGTTGAAAATTTTGTTGGAACTATAAATGGCGTGCTTTTACTTCTACTTCTTGTTTAAATATTAAACACTGTTAAAAGGGAGATAAGAAAAACACGGAGCATGATCTCAGATCTTCACGTAGCTCTTGATAAACACTAAGTTTCTCTATGTGCTGTACAAGCTAAATACAAAATATATACCATTACGTATAACACTAGGAATACGTACAACTACAATAATAACATCAAGCAAGGGTACGGTAAGACTAGTCAAGTTTAAGACACTTAAGCCCACCGCACACTATACGATCCGACTGCGACCCGATTTTTGAACAAATGGCATTTTGCATTAAATATGAAAGTTGAAACAAGTAAAATTATCTTATATGAAGTTCGTAGTAATGATAGGAATACTAAAATCGAAATTTTGGTTAACTGTAAGCCTTTTCATGCTTTTGGTCGGAGTAAAGGCCAAATCGGCATCAAATTAATCGCGGCCGATCGCAATATTGCTATGACATAACTATACGATTCTGCATTCTGCTTTTATTCCTGCAGGGAGGCTCCCAATAGCCCGGAATGTCTATTTTAGTATTCAAACGACTATTCAGAACTTTGATCATTAAGATTTTACATGTTTGAATGTTCAATTCAAATGCTATAACAAATTTGTCCAAAATCGAATCGCAGACGGATCGTATAGTGTGCGGTAGGCTTTACGTACTTAGGACATGTAGGATGAAAAGGTAAGTTTCGGTCACTTAGAAGTTCGCAAGAATGGGTGCTCATATAAGACATAAAATAAAAAGCAGCTCCCTGTCAGAATGCTGATACATAAGTAGATACTCAAGCGTTAAAGCATATAAAATAAGGTTTAAAAGATCAGTATTTGCTGTGCACTCAGTCTGTTCAAATACCCCTGTTTGCTGAACCCAGCTCATCTTAGCTCTTGCAAAAGATAGGGATCAAATGATTGATATTTTGAAGAGTGAGAGCTGAAAGCTGTCCATTGTAAATCTGTTTGCTTACCTCTGTATTTAGGATTGACAAAGACATCTTCGAGATAAAGGAGACGCCCCTTCCAGGAGCAGAAACCCATGAAATAGAGGGCGTAACCTAAGATGGATGACTCCTCATTCGCTTCTCTGTCTTCTAAGACAATGCTCTCAAATACAGGATGATGTCCAAAACCATCTCGACGAAGATCTGAAAAAGGTAGAAATTGAAAACAATAAAGCTGTAAAGTTACAACACAACACAATATGATATAGCGTCTTATTTACCCAGGGTAGCCACTTCACCTTTTATCAGCTGCTCTTCCAGCGGGCCCCGCACACCATATTATTACCCTTCTCCGTTCTCATGCCGAGCGCCTAGATAGAAGGCAGAAGGTCTCATTTTAAAATACCCCCCTAAACATGTACAAATCCATCGGAAATACACCCTCATCTCAACATGCATAGCTGTATACCCTCTTTCCCTGATTTAGGGCCTGTCTGCCACCCTAAATGTGTCATTCACTTGACCGGCAAAAACTAGTACCCTTTCCAAGAGTTTGTCTGGTCGCGTGTGTTTTGAACTGCCAAAACAGGTAAACCTGAAGCATCCTTTCAAAATTGTGTTTCATATCTGTGTTTTAAAAACGAGTGCATACTGGCTTGGCAAGTAAGCTATAAACACATCGTATATGTAGAAATGTAGATCTTGTTTTGAAAGTTAAGCGGTTTCCACATCATTGTTTCAAGGATTATTGTAGACCTTTTAAATCTAATCAGATGTAGTCAAAAGCTTTTCTTCGCCTTATTTTCCAATTTCAATAGAGGGTGATTTTGATCTAACTCTATAACGGTCCTTCCAATTCACTCTTAAATCTTGTAATTGCAGAAAATTGTCACTTATCTGGAAACATGAATGGAACGTGAGAGCACTTTGAAAGCTTAGCTATCATGGAAGGATCTGTAGAATAAAACGAAGGTGAATGTTTGATAGCTACAAAGCACTCTTTCCCTTTTCAATTAGGCATCTTCTACCCTGCAGGCAAACCTTCATTGCAAATTGAAAAAAGCTTCAATGCGAATCCAAATAAAATCTTATTTCACTGAAAAGAAATGTATGCAATACCACTGTATAGTGCTAGTCTGGAAAAGCTTTTATTTAGCAGCTAGTTTTGCTACTTCTTTCGAGCACTTTCTTGCACTTGAATACGTGAAGATAAACAACGTAAAATCTGGAGAGTCCAATTTTATGGTGCTTATTCTTCTTATTCACCTTCTTCTTTTTCTCCTCCTCCTCCTTCTTTTCTTTCTGTTTTCTGATAGAGTTATAAAGATGTTTCCGGTACATTGTGTTTGAATAATAAACGAAATACCAATGAATTCCTCACCTTCCTCGGAGACTTCAACCCGATCTCCATAGTCTTCACTCTCCGCTAGTTTCCTCATGAGCACTGAGATTTGAGCACAGTCTTTGATTTGCCCGCGTCTGATAAAGTATCTAGTTTTTACCTGACCATCGCCAGAAATCTGTTAAATAAACATAGTAATATGCAGGTAAATAATATAAACCTACCATTGATAAAACTTAAGCATATAAAAAGAAGTGTGGGCAATGTCTTAAATTGTTGAAGATTTCGTGGACATAATAGAGTTAGCACTACGAGAAGAGCTGAGGTGAAAAGGAAGGGATTCATGACGTACAAGGATTCGACAGATGAGATTAATGTGGCACTTAATATACGAAAAGACGGATTGGAGAATCTGGCACTTACAGGAAAGATTTAGGGAAAGATATATTATATTTTACATTCATATCATGATGATATCAATTAAAGTTGCATTCAAAACAAGTTAATACAGTTTAGCGAACATAGAATGTACATAATGTCATCAAGTGAAACCAAACAATGTGACAATTCATTATCACCACAGTGCATAAATAGTGTTACCAATGTCCAGTCAAAGCCCTACTGTCGCCACAGTTTACTGACATGATGACCACAGTGTAACCATGATATGCCACAGTGTATATCTTCAGTTTGAACATATTGTGACCATTGTCATGACTGTGCAGCAACACAGTGTAACAAAATTGTATTCACAATGTAACCAGCGTGTATTCATAGTACAATGAAAGTATGCCCACACTGTAACCCCATTGTCAGCAAAGAGGCAAAGTGTGACCACGGTATGACCACAGTGTAACAAAATTGTATTCACAATGTAACCAGCGTGTATTCATAGTACAACGAAAGTATGCCCACACTGCAACCCCAGTGTCAGCAAAGAGGCAAAGTGTGACCACAGTATGACCACAGTACATTCACAGTGTAACTACAGGTTGCCATTAAAGCCCTTTTTAGTATTAGCATGATATGGGGAGCTTCATACGAGGAGACATAATTTAGGCATCATTGTGAATTGTTACCTTGTAATAATCAAGCGTTATGGTAAAGTTTATTCCAGCTAATTACAAATGAAATAAAGAAGACTTGCTATAAACCGCATACCCTGAAAATTTCAACATGAATATGTATACATGGGACAATATGTGAATACTTATAGACCCATCGTCTGATCATGCTGATGGAA
>CM057169.1:253992-283189 GCA_029962745.1 Echinometra lucunter | reverse complement strand
TTTTTTCCTTTTAATACACTATGTCAAGCAGACATTTAATTTGTTTTGCGTTAATAAGAGGGAAAAATGTTGTATGTTAATTTACGATATTTCTGTTTAAAAGAAGAAAAAAATATTTTATGTCTTGTGTTTTATTGGAAATAAACCTGAACTCGACAAGTTTGACCAGAAGGATATAGTCGTAGAGAGCCCATACAGTCCCTAAAGTGACAAGTAATATAAAATGAGAGAGAGAATGGTACTGTGAAGTGAGGGAAAGAGCGAGGACAAGGCAGCAGACATCATTTTGGGAACATTATTTCTCCTGCTTTGAAAATACAATAAATTGGATATACGGTACATTAACAGTTGCAAATACAACTATAGCACTGGTTCTTGTAAATAATAGAGACGCAGGAAAAAGACAACGACTGAAAAAAAAAGTTTCTAAATAGGAACAGTTTTGCCGTGAACAAATGGCAGTGCAAGCATGACCGTACTTATTTGAATGCAGAAGAAAAATAAAAGAGTCAGATAACAATTCAAAGTAAAAAGAAAAAAGTTTCCAAGTTTTAATGGGGGGACACTGTGCAAAAAAAAAAAATTCTGAGAAACCAAAAAGGGGGTACTCGGTGAGAATTTTGAGGGGAAATACACTATTGGCTTTTTCAGGTGTCTTTTTTGTCAAAATTTGGGGGACATATCCTATCGTGTCCCACATACATAAAAATTCGGGGATGTGCCCCCCTGTCCTCCGCCCCCCCCCCCCCGATCGAAGCCCATAATTGCAAGAAAACATTCATCTCGAACAACTTTCACTATATAAGAAAGTGTTTGGCAATATGAAAGGCTGACAATAACCTGTAACTAAAATCACTCATGTGCTGTAAGATGGAAAGGCGAGAGACAAAGAGATTGAGGGAAGAGGGTAGTAAATCTTCAGAAATCTTATAAACATCTAAAAATTTGTTATTAAAGAAAATCGGAACGACAGGAAAAGCAATCTAAGCAGAACATATCCTTTCCAAAATGTTATTTAGCTAAGTCATAAAATTAATTGACCATTACTAAGTCTTTATAATAAACTGACTAATCTGTCAGTCACGGAGTCTAAATACAAATAAAAAGGAGGATATGGACTCCGCTTTTCCCCTTCTTTTAAAACGAGTGCCGGTTTTAGTACGTGTAATTGTAGTGTATACAGGCCATTAAATAATGTATGTATTATGGTTGTTGTTTTATCTTTTAACACAGAGATAAGCGAGTACGTGTTTAACACCTTCGTTGCGTCACTTGCATGAAAAAAATAAGGGTTTACCATTGCATACACTCAATGGCCATAAGTACTGCAATTAACATACATACATGTAGGTATATGCAAAAATACGAATTGGACCACTTGTAGGCACGTATTGCAAGGATGTTCCCAAACAACATTCTCACACAATTTAATGTCGGATTTTATGTGGCGGACATACTTCATGTCACTACTACAGCTTTATAAATGCAGTTCTAACATTTCGTGGGGAAACCTGTGATCTCCAATTTGGCACACATATCCTCCTTCGCAATAGTTGGCGCTATAAGCGTGCCGGGGGGGGGGGGGGGGTATTCAGCCACATCCTAGCTATTAAAAGCAGTGTTCTTACTTAATTTTCCATCGTAAACTACATCACTCTTTCAGGAGTGTTAACATGTGTTTGTCCGCATTCTATATGCTTAGTATACTTCCCAATTACTTTCCTTTGTATTCTCATTCCCTTTCTGTTTGTAACTGATCTGACTTAGTTCATTTGTTGTCAAATATTTTCACACAATGACATTCCCAATCAACATTCTTACTGTAAACATTTGTTTATCCTATTCAACTTTCTATTTGTTTGGTATACCCCTTCTCAATTACTTCCCATGTAATCTCATTCCTTTTGTTGGTAATGTAATTGATCTAGTTCATTTTGTTCTCAAACTTTCCTACTATATATAAACAGTTCATCTCACTCAATGCTTCAGTTCCTGAAGATGATCTAAAATAAAGATCGAAAATTTGAAACTCACAGTGGCTCTTATCGGAGTACTTTTTCTAGCAGTATACTTTCAGGAGTGTATTCAGACATTTGTCAGAAGACGTACCAATCAATGACGCAGTCGTGTAACGTCAGTAAATGACGCCTCACATGAGTCGCACCTGAAAAAAAAAAAAAAAAAAAAAGATGTGGCCATGCACGTCGCAGCGTGATCTGACCGGCGCGCGCATTTCCGTTTTACAGCTAGCCTAGGCAGTTTTTCGATTAACTGCATCAAACGTGCTGGTTTCAAAGTCTAGGTTTCGTTTCAGCCCATTAGTATATATATCTCTATGTTTCAGCCATAGAGATATGAATCTCTCTGTTTTCAGCTCTCCTACGCCCTGTACCACGTACAACGGCGCATGCGGCGATCGTATACGTGTACAGAGAGAATAGATGAAAGAAAAACTTCAAAGAAATACAAAAGGAAAAGGGGCCTTCAAGGAACTGAAGGCGAAGAAACAGACGAGAGGATTGCCCAAAGAAATGTAAAAAGAAAGATGGATCTATAGGCCTAGACATGCTAGAAGTCCATAAAGAAAAGGGAAAGGTATAGATAAAAGGAAAAAAAACACGAAGAAATACAATGAACTTTCTGTATCCTCTGTTCTTTCTTCGTGTATTTCTTTGTTCTTCCTCTCATCTATCCTCTTCCATTGTCCGTATGTTTTTATATGTTCTTCCTTCCATCTATCTTCTTCTCTCTCCTTATGTATTTCATTGTTGTTGTTGTTTTCTCCTTTAGATAAGATCAGGCTCAGCCATAGAGAAATATAATTATATAATTTTATGGGCTCCGTATGGGCTCAGCTCGTTCGCGCACATTACTAGTATTACAATGTATTATGTGCATGCAGTGGATCTTGGCGCTGAGGACTTTCACCAGAGCACTTGTAGGATTTTTTCGCGAAAATGCCTAGGCAACGGTGTAAAACGGAACGCGCGACCGGCGCGCCGCGGTCAGATCGAGAAAGGGACGTCAAAACCAGCTTAAAGAATTCAAAATGCCATTTAACTAAACTTTCTTCTTTAAAACGCTGTCGGTAGAAGGAAAGGCATATTTTTCTTCAAGGCAGTCGAGGGGAATACTTCTGTTTCGAGAGATTCACTGATGAGAGCTCTGAACAGACCTCCTACGCGTGACTGGACCAGATTACAATACATTGGAATGCGTCCTAATAGCTCTCGGCAAGGTTATCTTATTATTCATAGTGATATGATGACGGTAGTTAGTGCCAAACAATGTGCCTAACAAACCATGGTCGGCTCATAACAAAGAGATCTTTTATATCCATTCACATAAAACAGGATTATCCGAAATGCTACGAAAGCATTCGTTTGACACTCGAATTTCTATAACTATTCCCCGGAACACAGATTTTAATGTCCTCCTTTCGCCGGGTTATTTTTAAAATCAACGCTGATCAAAGACTTTGGGGCAGTGTAAGGCCCTTGACACAATGGACACAAAAGGCGCAAGGGAGACCTTCCAAAGCTATCCTACAAGACGGTATATATAAAGAGAAATTTCGGCTCAAGTACTCTCGAAGAGAGAGGTTTTTGAGGAGATGTTAGGATCATAAAATTATCTGCGGACAGATCACAACTGATGATAAATAATGTAAGGAATCTCACACATTCCAGTCAAATAATATGCACTCAGCACCCTCTCATAATCATAATTCAATCTCCAAAACCCCTTTTTTGACCTACGCACATAAACAATTCAACACTTCTTGCAAATAGTTTTCAACCAAATAAATATCCCAAATCGTTTACTTCGCAAATGCAGAAACACGTGTACATATAAGTACGCAGAGAATTTGTGTTGGCATTATTCTGTAGGCGCATAAATCTTGATACTAAGCACCTGTAATCTATACAAAAGCACAATAAATCATTCTCAATTTTGGCATTTCTAGCGTGTGTTTCGATATATTTATAACATTGTATATATTAGGTAATATGAGGGAATATTTAACTGGGCAGTTTATTGAGTACAGACAGTCTGTACCCTTTTTTTAACCAGCAAAATTATAAAGAACTTGTTTTAGGGCTAAACCTCTTGCTGATTCCTTATTCAAGTATTCCGTATTGATAAAATGATAAATCGATCAAAGCTTATCTAGTTACAGTCGTTAATTCTCGAACAGAATCCGAAAACTAGCAAGACATTCTACTGTGGTGGACCCGTCAAATTGAAAATGTCTCTATCTCTTCTGTTTATTTCTTCAGAGTCAAACACTGCTGGTACAGGCATATCCTTGCATGATCATCAGTGTGATAAACTATATAGTAAACGCTCATATGTTATCTTTACATGATATTCAATAACTACGTCACAAGAATAACTAATATAACTTGCAGGTATAGACCTAAATAAACTGCACCTTTCTGGAAGACAGGACGGTCTGTTCAGACTGAATTTTTCGATTAACAAACGGAATTTGAAACGTGAATACTGCAAATCAACGCCATGTACAGTTGTAGCGCTTCTATGTATGTCGGTGGGATCAAGTTATGACGTATTCAGATTCAATCCTTTTTGCAAACAAAATTGTTATGCTTGAAATATCTTGAATGATAGTGAATGAAACCCGGTCAACGGTACGACCCGTAACCCAGGTGGGGCAAGCGAAGCATTTCCTTCAGTGTTCAGCGGATGTGGAGTGTCAATAATCAAAGAACTAAGAAGACTGAAGAGAATACCAAATTACAAAAGTATACTAGATTTTCCCATTAAGATAATGGTACATTCTCAGACACATCACCAGGGCCCCATTTCATAAAAAGTCTTGCTGGAATGGTAACTTTAATTGTAAAAGCCAATCAGGAAGCAGAATTCTCACTGTTGCAGTGGTAGTTACCATTCCAGCAGGAGTTGCTATCATAGCAACTTTTTATGAAACAGGGTCCAGATCACCAAACTCGTGTCTGATCCACTCGAAAACAGACCAATTCTTGGCTATCATTACGACAGATAATGTGATGACATAAAGACTGACAGAGATCTTGAATAATATCATAATACTATCTTGATCTTCCAGCGTAATATCTGAGTCACACATAATCCAACCAACCAATGAAATATATTTGTTGGTTCTGCTGTTTGGCCGCTGGTTTACGTCTCTTTGCTGTGAATTGGCTATGCAATAGAGTTGAAGCATCAACTTTCAAAGAACAGAAAAAAAAACCGTCAAAGATCTCGACTGCAATTCACACCTAACGCCTCAGCCACACACATAGCCGACTAAAAATAGACCGACTTTAGGCCACTCGTGAAAGTTGGGCCTAAAAGTACCTGGCATTTCACAATCTCTCTAATACTTTCATTGTAGACAAATTTTTTCATGACACCATGTAACCATGGTAACCATGTAATTCACCTGGTGTAACATTGAAAACTTTGTCTGCAGTGATTGTAAAGTTTCTCCTTCGCAATTCTTTCATTCACTCATTCCTCCCTGATTTGCTCCTCAAGAGGGCATGCAAGTTGGGTTTCTTCTTCAGGGTAATATCAATAATAATATTCTGGATTTTTATAGCGCCTAATACATCTGTTTGATGTCTCTAAGCGCTTAACAGAAATGCTATTACCCCGACAATCAGATTCAGGTTCGCCCGCACTCAATGTATGCACCTTCTCCACTCCCTAGGGAGCATTCCAGCCAGGTGTCTTTTGCAGGTGCTCACAACTCTAAACAAAGCACAATGACGAATCATGTATATGCATAAAGGCCCTGTCCCCTACTACCGTTTAAACACATTGGTTAACATTGTTATGATTTTAACAAAATCTTGTTTTGTTACTTGAAAATGGGATAAACATAAGGTTTATAGTGTAAAACTACCAGTCTGAAAGCTTCAAAGATAATATCCACAGGAAGTATTTTTAAATATCAAAAATGTGAACCAATGTTTGAAAAATATACGATGGCCGGTTGCACAGAATAGACATAAGGAGTGCGCATGCGCGTAAGACTCGCCTTACCGTACTGTGTGTATTGGCGTATCGCGCGGCGGGAGGCACATAACGGCATTTTCAAATTCAAGCAAAGTGGTCCTCTCAGTGATTGTCTCGTGAGACGAAGGATAATAAAATCGCCGTTTGCGTCTAACTTAAAGCCCCCTCACACCTATAACCGAATTGCCTGAAATATGCCTTGCGATGGCTGGCGAAAGGCATTTTTTTAAAAATCGTTTTCAATGGTAACTGATAGTAAATCATATTTACCCTTCGTGTTTGGGTTCGTACACCTTCTGAACTAACAGCTGCGATCATTCAAATTCGCGCGGAAATTTTGAACATGTTTAAAATTTCCCGACGAATTGAAAAATCGTTGGTCATCTGTTTGAATTCGCATCTCTTATTTAGTCTGCGGTAATCATTCGTTTATCGTTCGTGTGTTATTGTCGCGCATAGTCCCTCATCGCGCTTTTGCCAAAGTGGACCGATCTCGAAAGAACCCTTAACGAAGCAACACGATGACAAACGCCCGATCTATTCCCTCGTCTTCGTTTCTAATCGCACGCCATATCAAACCATTGCTCACTGTTCGTTCGTCTTATTGGGTTATATCAACCCTTCGCTCGCCTTCAGCTGCAATTTACTCAAAGAGGTGAACCGAAAAATCGATATCCTTCGCATGTCATATTTATCCTTCGCTTACCGTTCGTTGATAAAATTTGACAATAGTTACTGATCGCATGATTTGACGGAAATTTTATTTGAATTCGCGTGCATTTCGTGCATTTTTCCCATTCGTCACCCTTCGTCCGCCTACATTCGGTCAGGTGTGAGGGGGCTATTACACTTTTTCATTCCAAATTATTGTTGGTTTCAGGGATTTTGAGTACAAATACAAGTACTCATACACATGTTTCATCTTAGTTTGAGAATTTTTTTAAATCAGCTACTCACAAAGTTAGCCAATGCCTTTATTCCGTCTGCCTCCGTCTAATTTATGTAAGACGGTGTCAGACGGAGGCAAATTTAAAAAATTGTGGCCACGAATTAGCGCCGTCTGCCAACGTCTAGATTCGTCTACAAACCAGCTGAAGAACGAATTTAAACGTACCCGTTCGTTTCTTAGACGGAATCGTTAAACGGCAGTGTGGGACAGGGCCTTAAAATAAAATCATATTAATCAATGGCAGATCACAATAAGGATATATGCATAAAATTGAGACGAATATGTAACTGTTCAAATATGTATGTTTTGAAAACGAGGGGGGAGGTCTTTCTCTGCTAGATGCACATGTATGGGAACCTTTTTTGTCCGATTGTTCAGTTGGTCGTCGGTCTAGAGTCAGTCTAGGTTGTGTAGCTTCAGCATAGTGCAATGGAGTTTGAATGTCTACTCTCAACAAAACGGGGGAGGCTGACGAACTGACCAAAATTATCAACACGATATCGCTTTGGACTTTACAATGGGAAGGGCCTTGGTTCAATAGAAATGAACAAACGAACGCAACGAGGCGAGATCAATTACTAAATTATTCAAGCCCGATTCTGCCCAATGTCAAGGTGACCTTGTCCTTTTTCCTAAGTCATCTGTGAAATTTTATTCCATAATTCTATAATGGGTCATAACGATCAATCATAACACTATAATATAATTAACAGTCATCTTTTCAGAGAATTGAAAATAAAATGTCTATTTTCCGAGTCCGTGATCTTTAATGATGTTGTTTAGCCAAGAGTTCACAATTTCGATGATTCGTAATTCTCGAAATGAAATAAGGTTTGTGATTCAGAAAAAAGAAATGAGGCTGACAATTCAAGAAATGAAAAGAAAAAAGTATTTAGAACATGCAGCGTTCGAAATTCTGAGAATGATACAGGGCTGCGTTTCACGAAACCGTCATAAGTCTAACTTCTCGGACATCCCATAGAAACGCGTGTTGTAGAATTAACACGCGTTTCAATGGGGTGTCCATGAACTTAGACTTATGACGGTTTCGTGAAACGCAGCCCTGTATCATTCTATTTTGTGAAATGCGTACCTTTGGAAAAACGAATCTTTACATTGAAGAAATTGTGGATAAACTACGTTGTGACCAGTTTATGTATGCTTGGATTTGAAGGAACCCTTTCATGACTGTTGGGCGACTGCCACATGTATGTGCGCAGGTGACCAGTTCATGGTCTTTCAGAAGTTTACGCTAAACCCATCAGGAATCAAGGTCAGAACATGAAATATCTAGCTAGCATTAAATATAATGATAATAATAATAATAATAATAATAATAATAATAATAAGAATAATAATAATAATAATAATAATGTTAATAATAATAATAATGATAATGATAATGATAATAATGATAATTATAATTATTATTCTTATTATTATTATTATTATTATTATTATTATTATTATTATTATTATTATTATTATTATTATTATTATTATTATTATCCGTTCTTGTATAGCGCATATCACGTTATTATCTAACGTCTCTATGCGCTTCCAGAGGACTTTGGATATTGTTACCCTGGCTTTAGCCCGGCAGCCTTTACAGCACACAAGCATTTCAATGAATTAATTCCTGCCAGGTACCCATTTACCTCACCTGGGTCGAGTGTGGCAAATGTAGATTAATGTCTTGCAAAAGGGCACTAGTGCTGCGGTAGGGATTGGAACCCCGTACCTTGTGGTTCAAAGTATGGAGACTTATCCAATGGACCACAGCACCACTATATGAGAATATATTCGGCTAATCCAGTCCATTTTGACATTTTCGCTACGTGAGCTGAACACTGGAAAACTTTAGAGAGATGTATCACACTGTACAACTTGAAATTCATACAACCACAGATATCTATGACCTAACCATGGGCAGGCGATAGGGGCAATACGTCCATGACGTAAAGTCTAGATGCATTTTAGCAACGAAACGAACGACTAATATTATGTACCGATTTTTAAAATGATAATTAATGTAATAGAGTTTGATATGAAGTAAAGTTTCTATCTTCCCCATATTTCCAAGTTCAATTCACATTAAGGAGGTCAGCAGTCAAATAGTAGTTCACCTTATTTTTACTGAAATTCCCTGGTTTCCCCTACGATGACAAGGCTCTAGTTTGGGGGTATATCTTTCTCTTGTTTGTTTCTTTATTTTTTCAAAGAATATTTTGCTCTCTATGTTTAAATGATTTTGGATTGGTAACGATACTGTATTCTATTTCCACACTAATTTCTGTGCCGCTGATTTTCAGTTAAATATGTTTCATTCATTTCGTATGGGTTTTGTCATTATAAGAACAATCGATAAAAACTATTGGCTTATTATGGCTGCAAGTTATATTTTCCTATTTTGAGAGATCTTCAATTTCTAGAGTCCTTCTCCTTTTCTTACAATCTGTGGAGGGTCATAGTCCTTCCTGCTTTATTTGACCTCCTTTTCAATCTGTTTTCTTTTTCAGGTCTAAAATTTATCCCGACTGTTAACTCCACTTCATTTTTGGCAAGATTTCCAATCGGTTCATAATGATTTATCACACTTTTATCATCGCTTCCTTTTCAATTGCTTTCAGAAAGGGCTTTCATTTTATCAAGATTTTTTTGACAAATTTATAGACTGATCTGATTTGACTCCAAAGAAATCAAATAGATGAGACGAGTTGAAAGATTAGCAACCAGTTGTCATGAATGTACAAAGAAGAAGTCACTATTTTGCAGAATTAATTAACGAAAACCAAGACGTGGTTTGTTCGCAGATTACTCTCGACAAAGCAGTCCAGCGGATTTGATCACATCATCAATCATTTCGCCACATAACAAATCCAAATCTTCTTCTTCTTCTACTTCTTCTTCTTCCTTTTTGTTTCGTTACTGAATGGACTGCTGATCTTATTAATCATCACCAATAGCACCAGTGAGCATGGTAAGTGTATCACCTAAAATGCCAAGAGTTGTCGTAGTCGAATGTTCTGAACACTTCTAAGAAATGCAAAGGTCATTAAGTTCGATCCCCGACAAGGCACTACATGTACCTTATGGAAAGATGAATCTATGTTAATGTCGCATAATACCCGGGAGAGAAATGAGGACCACTGTCATCACCTCCACCACCATCATCATCATCATCATCATCATCATCATCATCATCATCATCCTCGTCACCATCACCACCACCATGATTACTATCAGCAGCAGCAGCATCGTCATCATCATCATCATCATTATCATCATCATCCTCGTCATCACCACCATTATTACTATCAGCAGCAGCATCAGCACTATCACCATCATCATCAGCAGCAGCAGCATCATCATCATCGTCATCCTCGTCATCCTCGTCACCACCACCATTATCATTACTACCATCATAAGCAGCAGCAGCACTATCATCACCATCAGCAGCAGCATCATCATCATCATCCTCGTCATCCTCGTCATCCTCGTCACCACCAACATTATCATTACTACCATCATAAGCAGCAGCAGCACTATCATCGTCATCATCATCATCATCATCATCATCACCACCATTATTATTACTATCAGCAGCAGCAGCAGCACTATCATCGTCATCATCATCATCATCATCATCATCCTCCTCGTCATCACCACCATCATTACTATCACCAGCAGCAGCAGCACTATCATCGTCATCATCATCATCATCATCATCACCACCATTATTATTACTATCAGCAGCAGCAGCAGCACTATCATCGTCATCATCATCATCATCATCATCATCATCCTCGTCACCACCACCATGTTTACTATCAGCAGCAGCATCAGCACTATCACCATCATCATCCGCAGCAGCAGCATCATCATCATCATCATCATCCTCGTCACCACCACCATCATTACTATCAGCAGCAGCATCAGCACTATCACCATCATCAGCAGCATCATCAGCATCATCATCATCATCATCCTCGTCATCCTCGTCACCACCACCATCATTACTATCATCATCAGCAGCAGCAGCAGCACTATCATCACCATCACCATCATCATCATCATCATCATCATCATCATCCTCGTCGTCCTCGTCACCACCACCATCATTACCATCAGCAGCAGCAGCAGCACTATCACCATCATCATCAGCAGCATCATCATCATCATCCTCGTCATCCTCGTCACCACCACCATCATTACTATCATCATCAGCAGCAGCATCACTATCATCACCATCACCATCATCATCATCATCATCATCATCATCATCATCCTCGTCACCACCACCATTATCATTACTATCATCATCAGCAGCAGCAGCACTATCATCACCATCATCATCATCAACACCACCATTATTACTATCACCAGCACCAGCAGCACTATCATCATCATCATCATCATCATCATCATCATCATCATCATCATCATTATTAAACTGTACACACAAAAGGTACAAGCTTCAGAAATCAAATTTCAGCAATCGCATACGGAATATCGAACCTAGCCCATTGTAACATAATAAGCAAAAACACAGAATATGTAAGTGTCTGGCTCCGGGTTGTGTTTGTTTTGTTTGGTGTTGTTGTTGTTGTTGTTGTTGTTGTTGTCTTGTTTGTTTTTTTGTGTGTGTCTGTTTTTGTTTGTTTCTCTGTTGTTGTTTTTTAGTCATGACGTTTAAAATAAACCATATTTTGCAAGGGGCGCATCACAGAATACTCCAAGCGGATTGGATGACAGTACTGAATTCGCCAAGACAACCATATCTCCACTGACGTAATTGATTCCAATTTATGAACCATTTCGCATGGGCCATTGGAGTTTCGGAATTATGAACCTATGGAAAAATGGTACTGCACCCCCCTTCCCTCCACGTTGGAGTAAGGTAAAACTTTGTTAAAGATTTGTTGAACTACAAAGCAAGGAAAATAGAGAAGTTTAACAATCTGTCAAACTCCGTTCAGTTTTCATGAACTACACAATCAGGTGACAATAAGAAAAAAACACAAAGAACAATTTTACATAAATACAGAATGTATTCAAGAACTTATCTTGGGAACCTGCGTAGAATTCTATATTAGTAATATTTTTGTTATAGTTTTTGTATTTGGCGACTTTATAGAACCGGGTCAGTTCAAATTCAATGGCTTTGGCTTCAGTCAAGACCATGAAGGGCACTGTCATCAACTGTCAACAACTGGGAGTAGTGGAGTGCGCCTCTAATCTGGTGATGTTCGTTATTCCGAAGGTTTGTTATTCAGAAGGTTCGCTGTTCCGAAACACGCAAATTGCGTATACCTAGATGTTCGTCAGTCCAAAAATGAAAAAGGGCTCGAACATTTGTCATGTTTGTGGCGTTATTCCGAAGGTTCATAATTCCGAAGGTACATTATTCCGAAGGTTCGTTATTCCGGAACTATTGGCTTATTATTGCTGCAAGTTATATTTTCCTATTTTGAGAGCTCTTCAATTTCTTGTGTCCTTCTCCTTTTCTTACAATCTATGGAGGGTCATAATCCTTCCTGCTTTATTTGACCTCCTTTTCAATCTGTTTTCTTTTTCAAGTCTAAAATTTATCCCGACTGTTTACTCCACTTCATTTTTGGCAAGATTTCCAATCGGTTCCTAATGATATCAAGATTTCTAACGTTTTGACAAATTTATAGACTGATCTGATTTATCTCCAAAGAAATCAAATAGATGAGACGAGTTGAAAGATTATCAACCAGTTGTCATGAATGTACGAAGAAGAAGTCATTATTTGTGGAATTAACATGATTAATGAACGAAAACCAAGACGTGGTTCCTTCGCAGATTACTCTCGACAAAGCAGTCCAGCGGATTTGATCACATCATCAATAATTTCGCCACATAACAAATCCAAATCTTCTTCTTCTACTTCTTCTTCTTCTTCATTTTTGTTTCGTTACTGAATGGACTGCTGATCTTATTAATCATCACCAATAGCACCAGTAAGCATGGTAAGTGTATCACCTAAAATGCCATGCAGAGTTGTCGTAGTCGAATGTTCTGAACACTTCTAAGAAATGCAAAGGTCATTAAGTTCGATCCCCGACAAGGCACTACATGTACCTTATGGAAAGATGAATCTATGTTAATGTCGCATAATACCCGGGAGAGAAATGAGGACCACTGTCATCACCTCCACCACCATCATCATCATCCTCGTCACCATCACCACCACCATCATTACTATCATCAGCAGCATCAGCACTATCATCATCATCATCCTCGTCATCACCACCATTATTACTATCAGCAGCAGCATCAGCACTATCACCATCATCATCATCAGCAGCAGCAGCAGCAGCATCATCATCATCATCCTCGTCACCACCACCATCATTACTATTATCAGCAGCAGCAGCAGCATCAGCACTATCGTCACCATCAGCAACAGCAGCAGCATCACCATCATCATCATCATCATCCTCGTCATCCTCGTCACCACCACCATCATCATTACTATCATCATCAGCAGCATCAGCACTATCATCATCATCATCATCATCATCATCCTCATCCTCGTCATCCTCGTCACCCTCGTCACCACCACCATCATTACTATCAGCAGCAGCAGCATCAGCACTATCACCATCATCAGCAGCAGCAGTATCCTCGTCATCCTCGTCATCCTCGTCACCACCACCATCATTACTATCATCAGCAGCAGCATCAGCACTATCATCACCATCCGCATCATCATCATCATCATCATCGTCATCATCATCCTCGTCACCACCACCATCATTACTATCACCAGCAGCAGCAGCAGCACTATCATCATTATCATCATCATTATCATCATCATCATCATCATCATCATCATCATCATCATCATCATCGTTATTATTAAACTGTACACACAAAAGTTACAAGCTTCAGAAATCAAATTTCAGCAATCGCATACGGAATATCGAACCTAGCCCATTGTAACATAATAAGCAAAGAAACAGAATATGTAAGTGTCTGGCTCCGGGTTTTTTTTGTTTTGTTTGTTGTTGTTGTTGTTGTTGTTGTTGTTGTTGTCTTGTCTTGTTTGTTGTTTTTTTTTGTGTGTGTCTGTTTTTGTTTGTTTGTCTGTTGTTGTTTTTTAGTCATGACGGAATTATGAACCTATGGAAAAATGGTACTGCACCCCCCCCCCCTCCCCCCCCCCCCCCCTCCACGTTGGAGTAAAGTAAAACTTTGTTAAAGATTTGTTGAACTACAAAGCAAGGAAAATAGAGAAGTTTAACAATCTGTCAAACTCCGTTCAGTTTTCATGAACTACACAGTCAGGTGACAATAAGATAAAAATACAAAAAACAATTTTACATAAATACAGAATGTATTTATCGTGGGAACCTGCGTAGAATTCTATACTAGAAATATTTGTTATAGTTTTTGTATTTGGCGACTTTATAGAAGCGGGTCAGTTCAAATTCAATGGCTTTGGCTTCAGTCAAGACCATGAAGGGCACTGTCATCAACTGTCAACAACTGGGCGTAGTGGCGTGCGCCTCTAACCTGGTGGTGTTCGTTATTCTGAAGGTTTGTTATTCAGAAGGTTCGCTGTTCCGAAACACGCAAATTGCGTATACCTAGATGTTCGTCAGTCCAAAAATGAAAAAGGGCTCGTTAATCCGAACATTTGTCATGTTTGTGGCGTTATTCCGAAGGCTCGTGATTCCGAAAATAACTAACGAACTAACGAACCTTATTTCATTTTCGGATTAACAAACCTTATTTCATTTTCGGATTAACGAACCTTCGGAATCACGAACCTTATTTCATTTTCGGACTAACGAACCTTCGGAATAACGCCACAAATGTTCGGATTAACGAACCCTTTTCATTTTAGGACTAATGAACATTTAGGTATACGCAATTTGCGTGTTTCGGAATAACGAACCTTCGGAATAACGAACATCACCCGGTTCGTCGTCTTTCGGATGGTGACGTAAAAGGTCGGTCCCAGACGTAAATAATCATGTCTGATTGATACACGTCTGTAAAAACCCAATTCAACGACATCAAAATCGTGGGGGAATGGGGGGGGGGGGGGAGAGAGACCGGTTCCCCTTAAAATGACAAAAAAAAATAGAATCTCTCCCTCTTCCTTTCCTAACCATTTGACTGTGTTCACGTTGACCCCGAATAAGCCCAACCAATCATCTTTAGGCGTCCATGTGGAACTGTAGAAGACATTTCCCACTTATTAATCATGGATTAGAACAACATGAATATGATGATAGCTATACGGGTTTATAAGTCGGTGTTATCATAACTGATTTCTGCGAAGTCAACCATCAACTGTGACCGCTTTCACATACATAATCGTACGTAAAGCTGATTAGTATAAAGAGCTTAAACTAATCGGCTTTAAAGATAATACGATAGTATTTATACACAGAAAATTTCGGTGCGATCGTTTCGAGATTCACTGCTGCTTTATGCCCAGCAGGACCGTTACACAGAGAACATGGAGAAGGTCAGGACCCGTTTCAGACAACTTACCATTGATTGTAATTCTGCTATCAACGGTAACTAAACCTTGAATATGAATAGCTGATTGGCTGTAACACCAGAGACCTGCCGGGGTTTTTTTTCAATGCTGAGATGGTAGAGGGGAAAATTTCATTTCTGAGATTTTTCAGCTTTTTATTTGAATTTGAAGATTATCATAGCAGGAATGTCTCCTTATGCGCTTCAATTGCCCTCGTGTTTAGAAGGCAACAATAATAGTTGAAATTTTTGTACCAAACTTTCGAATTTCACGCCACCTCACCCCCCCCCCCCCGTGTGTATGTGTGTGTGTGTGTGTGTGTGTTGTGTGTGCTCTTCAGGGGCGTAGATAGCGGGGGGATGGGGGATGCACCCCGCTCCACACACACTTTTTAAAGTGGATGTATATAGGTGTGTATTATATATTAAAGGGGAATCACCCCCCCCCCCCCCCGAGGTATGAGAACCTGAGTGTCTACTCTAACTGTCTAATGGTGTTCCTACAGCGGTAGTTGAAGTTCAAATTTACATTATGTACAACATAATCCATTTTTTTCAGATTGCTCCAGAAGAGCTTCGTTATCAATACATCAGCATGACCAGTAAGCTCGACTTTATTTTTAAAGTCATCTTCGAGTTACATGATATATAATAAGAATTAATCCCTATCCAATGGACACAAGTGTATCGACTTGGTTTCGAACTCGGGACCGCCCCATCTGCACTTATCAAGGCATCTCAAGTCAGTCAGTGCCTGTGCCAGTAATTCAAAGTAATGCAATATTTGTATGGCGATGGTCTACATTCTCTCTCTTATGGGGCATCAACGAATGCAACAATGGCTACAAAGCGCGGTTCTGTGTCGGCGAAAATGACGCATGAAAGCGCAACGCGTGTGACACTCCTTAACATCAACACGCCTCTAAACGTCAACGTGTCCCCTATCTTTCTGAAAGTTTGAGAGCGTCAGTTCCGATCCGTTCAGTGAGTTGACGTTTCAGCGCGTGTTGAGTTTAGGAATGTCACAAACGCGCATGAAGCCATTCTCAAATTAGGCGTCATTTTGCTGACGTTTAATAGGAACCACGTCAGTGCACAGCACGATCATTCGCGCGTTATGACAGACTGGTATCGTTTATGAAGGGATTGCAAAAATAAACAGGGAAAACTACACTGGCATTGTTAATCATGTTAATGACGCAATGAAATGATCCACTTTGACAGGCTGTTGAGGACTCTTTGCACATGAGGCGTTATATCACTGATGTAAGACTGTGCCAGAGAATACCATGGCCTTTTACGAGCCTCAGGTGATTGATATTCGACGCGCAAAATGCACAATTTGTGACATTCAGGCGTTGTGGCGTGCGCCTGCAATCCAGCCAATAGTGGAAGTTATAAACTGATTCAGACTCATAAGCACCCGGGTTCGAGTCCGAGTCACGTCTTTCGGATGGTGACGTAAAAGGTCGGTCCCAGACGTAAATAATCATCTGATTGATACAGCGTCTGTAAAACCCAAATCAACAACAAGAACAAACACAATTCAGACCCGGCTCACATTCAAGAACCGTCGTAACTGATGTTATGGTCCTTGCCAATGGATTTAGACATTAGTTTTTAAAATAAGATTGCAAAGTTACTTCTTTAATTGGCTAGCATATATAGGTTAATTGCCTTCACAGGCTAGATTAGCGCAGCACAGGTAATGACGCACTCGAAAGGATGCCTCGTGCAAGCTGGGCCCTGTGGCTGGGGAAACAGTGCATGCGCACGTTACCTTGAATTACTGTTACATGCACTGAATTCCCTTCATAAGTTCTAATCAACTGAGATTATGAACACATTGTGACCTCGAGGCTTCATCAAATTAATATCACAGATGACGTTGTCTGATCATTACAGACGAGTTCCAATCAACCCATAACATTCCTCCTTAATTACCTTATCGTTTTGTAATGAGCTATGTCTGGACAAGAAATAACCAAGTTAATGAAGTCATATAGACATGATAGATGGCTTCCAACATAATGCACTGGTGAGTCCTGAGATGTTGACTGGAGTGAGGGCACAGACAGGAAGGGGGGTGACACACTAAATCCCTCCAGGCACACACTTATAATTAAAGGTTTAATTTTGCACCCTAAATGCAACACTGGCAGCACCTACATGAGAAAGGTGCATAGATGCACCCTATTGTACTTGTTTGCACCCGCAAATGCCCGTCTGCACTCTGCACCCTTAAAGTTGCAACTATGCACCTTTAAGGGTGCAAAAATGTTTGCATTCAAAAGGGTGCAAATTTGCACCTTCCCTGAAGGGTACAACTCTGCACCCCAAAATGCAACTCACTGCACCCTTAAAGATGCAGAATGCTTCTTTGGGTGCAAAGTTGTACCCATAAAGGAGCTCCCAGTGTTGCATTTGAAGGGTGCAAAATTGAAGCTTTTTTTTCTAAGAGTGTACCTATAGAGGTAGGGGTAGGGTCAAGGTATTGACCTCTAGGTTTCTTAGGTGATCCTTTCTCTCTTTGGGGCCGATAGAGATGGGGCATGGCCCCTTGTGCTGCCCCCCCCCCCCTTCCCCTATGAACACATAACATTATTTTAATCAAACCAGAGGTTTTTATGGCATAGTACCATCTGAAAGATCAATCAGTGCGTATTCCTATAATGTGCACTTGTATGTGAGATATCACTGAAGTCTAATAACATTTCAACAATTAAGATAGGTTGAAGGACAGACTAATGATGCATGATTTATGTAGTTTCATTATTGATTTGATGCCATATTCCTTTCATGCCATACAGGGGGTGTTTCATAAAGCTGTTCGTAAAGTGACGAATGACTTTACGAACGACTTGAATATGAAGTGCCAAAAGGGAGGCCCAAAGATTTTCCTGACGTTTTAACAAAGTGTGACAGCATTTCCCATAATCTCAATTATATTATAGTGAAACAAATACTTCGCAATAAAAATGTTTGTTAACAAAAGTAATGTTAATGAGGGAACTTGTATTCACAAAGCCTTAATAGGCCTTTCCTAAGTTCTCTCTCCCTTTCATTTCTTTGTTATATTAGGTGTATAATGTTTGTGATATATTATACGTTTGTACATGTTTTCTTTTTATGGAAATTAAATAAATGAAACGAAACGAAACGTAACGAATCTACTCCTGCATATTTCACTGCTAGGTGATGCAATTTCTAATGATTGAGAATTCCATTTGGCTTGCCATATTCATGTCGTTCGTAAAGTCATTCGTACTTTACGAACAGCTTTATGAAACATCCCCAGATGTTATATCATACATGTATGCACTAAGTTTGATCGTACATGTACATGGAACATTGTTAGACATGTTAGATGTGTGCCTGTGTACTTAATGATGGAATCGACGTCAAACTCACTTATAAGTGACAACAAAAATTGTTGAAATTCTAACTATAACCTTCATTATATTTCATGATTTGGAAACATCTGTTCCGAAGAATCCATTTCAGTAGGGCCTCCTTCATCAAGTAATATCAAAATACTATTTTGTGTGCCAAAGATTCAACAACCACATAAAATACCCTCTTGCAATGATTTCATTCTCCTCCTCCTCCTCCTCCTCCTCCTCTTCTTCTTCTTCTTCTTCTTCTTCTTCTTCTTCTTCTTCTTCTTCTTCTTCTCCCCCTCCTCCTCCTCCTCCTCCTCCTCCTCCACCTCCTCCTCCTCCTCCTCCTCCTCCTCCACCTCCTCCTCCTCCTCCTCCTGTTCTCCTTAATTGTCTGTGAATTACCTTTTAAAATTGCATACAAAATTATAATTATGCTGACATTTTTGCATTCTTACCTGCCTGCTCCGGGATTTTCCGGAATATCTTTTTACACAATAAAAGCTTTGGTTGTAGGCCTAGTTTTCATGAAGTTGATCTATTATGTTAGTAATCATATTTATTTTACAATTCAGGTTCATTGTCAGTAATAGACATCTATAAAAGAAAAATGCGCAATACACTGTTGTACTTTTATATTCTGTCCGCACATGAGAAAGATTAATTTGATATTGCTCTAAAAACTGTTGAATACCTCAATGCAATCCCAAGTGAAAATGATGAATAATGCCATTAAGAATTGTTTACAGATACAATGCAGAGAAAATTAAAAATCTACAGACTATTATCACAAGCCAGTTAACTCATTCGTGACCGAGGTCCACATTTTGTGGTTTGGCCTAATATCTTTTGATGCAAAGTCCTAAAAACCATACAAAATACATGAGCAGAAAGAGCAAAAAATTCTACACAAACTGTGCCCATTTTGGTTGCATCAATATTCACTGTTTGATGCTGAATTTTTTTTAAGGAAAATAAGCATTAAAATCCTTAAATTGGCAATGTGATAGAAAGTTTAAAATCACTGTTTTCCCTTGCAAATTGGCAACTTTTTGACTTCTCATCATAATTTCTGTCAATTTATATTCATTGCAGATACATGACGTTTTATAAGAAAAATGTAGCAATGAAATAAAAATTTTGGTGTTGCCAATTTGAAGAATAAAAGCTGATCAAATTAGGCTTTAAATAATTCCTGTCACGAATGGGTTAAACCTTTGGGTTAAACCTACGCTTGAAAAGTTATGTTAAAATGGGATATTGAAATGACATGTCCCCGAGATATCCTACTATTTATGAAAGATCCATAATTCATACACTTTTTGCAGTAAAGTAGGAAAGACGTTTGACAAATTTTGCTTGTCGCTTTTCAGTTCACATCAAAAGGTTTCTGAACCAAGATGGAGTGATGCTGTCTCTCATGTCAAGATCGTCATTCCAATTGTTGTTGTTCATAAACATGTCTATCTGTCTTCCAATTTTGTATTGATTAGACCCTGTCAAATGTAGGGGTGAAGGGTACATCTGAATGTATAGTGAGTTCAGAGCTTACATCATCATAATAATAATAATAATAACAATAATAATAATAATAATAATAATAATAATAATAATAATAATAATAATAATAATAATAATAATAATAATAATAATAATAATAATAATAATAATAATAATAATAATAATAATAATAATAATAATAATAATAATATGGTCTATTTATATAGCGTAGCTACTATATGTATATACTCTACTGCGCTCTACAAAGTTAATATTATTACCAGGGTACCCCGGCTGAAGGAGCTGTCATGCAAGGCGCTAACAGGAATTAATAATGAACGCATACATAATTTTCTTTAAAAAACACAGTTGTCACATTTAAATAACCTCTCAACGCAGATCGTTCCAGTGCACAGAGAAGCAACGAAATCCATGGATCAAAACATATGGATCTTTATCATGTTTATTTGGCCACTTATTTCGCTCAAACAAAGGCTGAAACAAAACTAACCACGAACCACCATTTCTCACAGCTGAGATGGCTCAGTAGTATAGGGTAGACAACATGGGTTCGAAATAAAAAATGCATGCAGCTCATTGCAGCGGATCAATGCAGCCGGAACGGCGTAACGAAAAATATGCAAAGCTTTGGAACGGATTTCTTTCTCCTTTTTTCTCGGTAAGAAGAAAATGCTATGCTTTGGAACGGCCTTGTTTGTTCCTTTTCTCAATAAGATAAAAATGCTATGCTCTGGAACGGAAATTTGAGTGTAAAAATGGGGGTCTTCTCCGCGGCACATACCCACCACGCATTATATACTGAGTGCTCCCCCCCCCCCCCCGGGGGGGGGGCACTCACTCAGGGGAGCAAGGAAAAAGCCGCGCGATGACCCTTGCTTCTGCTTGTCGATGATTTTTTTTTATCATTTTTTTTTTATGCGTCCCCTTCACGTTTCGACACAGAAATCCGCCCATGTTTGTAGTATTAAATTTTTGTGAAAATACCCGAATGGTCACGAAGACATAACCCGCCACGAAGTTAATTATTTATGAGCAATATTTCACCTATAACTGCTTATTTTCATTCCTTTCCTCGTTATTTTAAACACATCCTTTATAACGACCTTTCGTCTAGCATGTTACCGTTAGGTAACTATAATTTATTACATGTCGCAAGGAAAAATAATATTTTGGATGATGTATTACGACATGTTATCTTAAAAATCCTGATTTACTGGCTGCAAATTTTATCACGGTTCTCTGTTATGTCTGGTATTCCAGCCTATTGATGTCCACTAATAAATCACAAAGAAAATCTTTACGAGACAACTTGACCTAAAATCCCTCTATAAGAATTCTAGACCTAGAATCTTTACGAGACGAACTTGACCTAAAAGTTTGTCGACGCACCACCACTTACCACAACAACATAGGTGGTTACAAGCCATTACTATTTTGCTAACAGCGAAGTTTATTTATTAGTAGTTAAACTTTATGAATATACCGCCACCGCGCTTTGATGAAAACTCCATAATGCTGTCACCACCGACGGACGACTTACGTTAATACAGGTGGATTTGGGGTATGAGATGGGGACAGAATGGGTTTCCTATGCTGCAAGGAGAAGGTGGTTGCAGAGCTTCGGGAAGCACAACTAAACGCAAAATCTAGAGTTGCTTTGTTTTAGCTTGAGGCAACTTTAGAAGTAGTTTAACTTGTGACATTCGTAAGTTAAGGAGGCAAAGTAAAAGTTAATAATGCACACAAATGATTTGGGGCTAGCTTCACCATTCAAATCTTTGTAAACAAATTCTGTGCTTTATTGGTAAGCAATGTAACTGCATCAAATTTTGAGGACTTGGTCATAACTCCAAGTTTTGTAAAAGCATTCTGAGCACGATTGTGAGAAAGATTTGGTGTCGTGCATTGTATATCGCATTAAAAAAAAATAGAAGGGGGTAATTTAGGGTGGAAAGCAGTAAACTTAAGAATACAGTCTGAAATATAGATCATTTACATTTTGTTCTATTTCAGACTCTGAGCCCTGTGGTAGCCACACACTAAGGAAAAAGGGTTCAATTTTGCACCCTTCAAATGCAACACTGGGAGCTCCTTTATAGGTACAACTTTGCACCCTAAGAAGCATTGTGCACCTTTAAGGGTGCAGTGAGCTACGTTTTACACTCTTAAAGGTGCAAAGTCGCACCTTTAACCTTTGACTTTTTTGTTAAATAATTCTTCCATTCCTTTTCTTTCTATCTGGTCCCCATGGAAGACTAGCGGCAATGTGTCAGTGCACCTGAGAATGGGTTATCCAGCCGTCTCTTGATTGTATATTCCATTTTTTCTTTCCTTATTGTTTTTTCAATTCCTAAATTTCAATACTTCTGTTCAGTTTTTCTTTTGTATGTACATTATATTCATATTACTTTTGTTATTTTCTTGGTATATTCATGTGATTGTATATTCTTTTTTATGACGAAATTAAAAACAAATAAACAAACAAACAAAGATTTACACAGCCTCCATCATGTTACGCTACTCAGAAATAAAGCGCATGTATAGTTTTGAGATTATTAGATAAGATTATTTCCACTAACTGGTTAAATATAGTCTCAAAGATAATTATAATCACAACCTAAGCTTTACCTCACCCAACTTCTTAAGGACAATACTGTATCCGCCCTTTTCTCAGAACTATTCTTTACATAGCACCCGTGTAGCCTGGGGGCGATGGGGTTGGTCGCCCTCCCCCCCCCCCCCCCCCCCGCCAACAAAAAAGCAAAAAGGAAAAAAAAAAGGAAGTAAAAAAAGTGAGCGAGAAAACAAAAAAGGTAAAAGAACGTAAGAAGAGCGGAGCAGACAAGGAAAAATTCAAAGAAACGTCGGAACTTCCATGCTTCGCGCGGGAGAGGGGAAAATTCCCTCTCCCTGCGCCCTCCCCCTTAAGGAGCGCGCGCACGCTTCGCGTGCTCACTACCGCCCCCCCCCCCCCAAAAAAATGAAATCCTAGCAACGCCACTGTTATATAAAACCAATCTTAGATGTTTCATAAAACGCATAAAACACATGCTTGGGGTCATTTCAAGCTTATCCTCTACGAACTCCCTTGATTATAAGAACCTTCCGAGACAATCTAGGTCATCGCTAGTCAAGATAAAAGCATATACAGGATGGAATTTAATAGTCCCTTCCAGATGGTTGGTGTAAATCATTCTCATACATCCAGCTGTGGCGGCGTTATGGGTTCGGGGAGGGGGTGCTCGGCCTCCCACAACAAATAATCAATCACATCTACAAATAAATCAATGAATTCATTCATTGATTAATCAATCAATGAAGAAGGAAAGCATGAAGAAGGAGGAGAAGAAAAATACTTCTTGTCGCTTCTTATTATTTTTTTTTCTTTTTCTCTCCCCCGCCTTTTTTCCTCATATTCTACTTGTTTATGCCGGGCTTGGGTAATGTGTATACCTGAAAACTTTGTCTACAAGGAAGTTTCTCCAGCATCGCTGATACTTTGCTCATGATAAAATGCTATTTCCACTCATCAAATTTAAAGCAAACCAAAACCCACAAGTCAATTAGTTTTTTAAATCAAAGTAATGACAGAATAAAACAGATCAGAGGCGGCGGTCCCGGGGGGGGGGGGGCCGGGGGGCACAGTGCCCCCCACACTTTTCGAAGCACCCAAAAAGTGCCCTTTTTACACAAAAATGCCCCCTTTCGAACCTTTTCAGTGCCCCTTTCATCTAATAGAAGGTCCAATTTGCTTTGTTAATACGTACCCTTTCGCCTTGTAATAAGTGCCCCTTTTCGTTTCCCCTACTCAAAACCTAGAAGTGCGCCCTTTTTTATGCCTGATTAATGCCCTTTCCCCTTTTAATTTCTGATAAGTGCCCATTTTCCGTTCTAGTACATGCCATCTCTCCTCACGATTTAATGCCCCCTTCGAATCTGATGTTCTCCTTTCATATCTAATGAGTGCCCGGTTTTATTTTGATAAGTGCCCATAGTTATTCCCTTTTTCGTTTAAAATATTACAATTCTCCTTCTGATAAGTGCTCCCTTCAGATCTGATAAATGCCCCTTTTCTCTCTTGTGCTATTTCCTCTTCTTTTAAATTTCCCTTTTCACCTACCATATAAGCTCCCTAAAGTCCTCGAAAGAGCCATTTGCCAAAAGGTCCAAAGAATCAGATAGGCTTTACAATGAATTGGAGCAGGGGACAAGAAGGTCACAGCGACTCCCACAACTTTAATTAGAAGGAACGGTGCCCATAAATTGAAGAAAGGATGGTATCCTTTTCTACTTTTTCTTTCCAAAGCTCGCTCGCTATGCGAGCTCGCACTTAGGCTACCTATGACATCTCACGCTAAGCACTTCCAGTGTTTTGTAACCATAAAGTCTTAGCTGTTCTCCTATTCTATTGTGCTTAAAACCCCATTCAAATATTTTCTAATAAAATATGAGCGGTCGCTATGAGACCTCACAAAAGCATTGAAAACATTATAGCTTGGTAATTATAAGGAAAACTATATACATAGTAAATGGAGGAAAATAACAATGATAATATAGAACACCCATAAAATGAATTTGCAGTAGCTTTTATCATAATAGGCCACTCTAAATATACTGCAAATATCATTGCCTTCAGCATAAAGACAGTATACAGTTGCAAAGTAATTGTTATCATGTAAAGAAAATAGAAAATATAGCCATAACTTTCTTATGCCGTGTTCGATTTCGTTCACATTTTAGCTTTGATTTAAAAACTACTTGACTTGAGGGTTTGGGTTTCCTTTCAGTCCTTATGTAGGGCTCCAGTCTATATACATTCTGTCACACACGACCTAGGTGCAGTAATTAGAAACTTTGGAGTGTGCTGAAAACGGTTGCAGGGTAATGATTTCAAAAGCCTTCTGGAAGCGCATAAGGATCCATTCCAAATGTTGTTATTAGTATGGATAGTACCCTGATTTTCCTCGAGCATACAACAAGTGGCGTATATGCTTTTCAGGCATGTGCTCCTCGCCTCTGGAAAAAGCTACCAGATTCATTCGTCTATCCCCGGAGGTTTCAAGAAACACCTCAAAACCTTTCGGAATGATCAATAATCAACAATATAATTCCTTCATTTGAGTTTTTTTTTATCTTTCTTTCTTTTTTAATTGATTTAATAATAATAATAACAACAACAACAATAATAATAATAATAATAATAATAATAATAATAATAATAATAATAATAATAATAATAATAATAATAATAATAATAATAATAAAATAATAATAATAACAATAATAATATAATATTGGATATTTATATAGCGCACATATCCACCGAACAAGGTACTCAAGACGCTCCTAATATTACCCCGGCTCAGCTGGGCTACCAATTTCAGTGCCCACAGCTTTCAAGGAATTCCTTCCTGCCGGGACCCATTTACACCTGGGAGGAGAGTGGCAAATGTAGATTAATGTCCTGCCAAAGGACATTAATGCCGTGGTGGGATTCGAACCCCGGATCTCGTAAAGCGCTGTGAAAATACAGAAAGTTTGTAAGAGCGCTATATTATAAGTATGATTATTATATTACATTTATATCATTCTTGATATTAAGCCAAGGTAACTATGGTAACGTAGCAAGTAGTAATGCGATGCAAGGACGAAGTAAAGTTCATGTTTAGTTATTCTTCCGGTAATGTTATACGTGATTCCAAGAAGTGAGCTATAGTTCAACACCAAAAAGAAAACAAAATTCTAATATCGTTATCCCCCTCATGAATCCAGACTCGCTTGGCAGAGATTAGTATCGGGGGAACTGATAATCATTTTTCCTGGCATAGTCAATAGAGAAGCTTATTTCTAATGAGTATCATGGGTGTCATAACGGTTGAGGGATAGCGGATAAGTCGGAGACGGATATACTATAATGGAATGATTAAAGGGATTCATGAATGGTTAGGGGTTTATCTATTGAAGTTGATCGTTAAAATCAATTAGGAATACTCGCAATGGAGCTTATTTCGAGAAAACGGGGGGGGGGGTAATCAAGAATCGGTAGAGATTTTGGTAGAGTTTGGGGTACGTGGGAGAAAGAGATAGCTTAATCCTGGGTAAAATTATCAAAATGAAGAGGCTGGCGAAAGTTTTTTTTAATCTCGTAGATTCGGTACTTCATGATTATCATGATTATGAACACTCTCAGTGAACCTCCCTTTTGTGAAAGTATCCCTAAAATCAATGCGATTCTTAGCCGTTTCTGGAATGTCAGGAAGATGGAAGAACTTTTATCCTTGCAGCGGGTCGATTAAAAGGGCTTATATTACAATCAAGCAATATCATTCAGCTTAAGATATGTTCAGTTTTAAAACCAAACTCAAGATAGAGGGAGCGAGTTGGCTCAGTCGGTAAAAGGTCTGCCTTTCGAACCAAAAGACCGTGGGTTCGAGTCCAGCCAAGGCGGATGACTGAAGCCTACGTTGTGTGTTGTCGTGCCCCTCCCCTGTTTCATAGATGCAGGCTATGCTACAGTGGAAAACACTCCGTCCCTCGGATAGGACGCTAAATGGAGGTCCCGTGTAAAGGAGAGTCACCACCTTTGCACGTTAAAGATCCCACTGCACTATTCGTATAAGAGTAGGGGGAAACCCCGGTGTATGTGGTTCACCTGCACACCCCCAATCAGTGATATCGGGAGGAGAGACCTGAGGGTTACAGTGATTGAATTCGCTTTTCCCCTCCCAGGTGACGCCAAACCATTAATAATAATAATAATTAATAATAATAATAATAATAATAATAATAATAATAATAATAATAATAATAATAATAATAATAATAATAATAATTTAATAATAATAATAATAATAATAATAATAATAATAATAATAATAAGATATATAATGTAGGAGTGTTTTCTCCACAACATATCTGGGATATAAGGACAGTGAAAACAGGTGTTCTTCAAGAAAATAAAGAATATGTGAAAATCTATATAGAAAACATATTGCGAGTTGTCCAAAAATTATCGTCACCAATATCTATGGTAGTGTCAAAACAGAAACTTCCTACAGGCATGACTTTCCTATTCCGCATCGGATTTCGTTCAATCTGTTTTATCTGTTTTATTCTGTATACTTAGCATGCTTGAGTAGATGGTTTGGGCTTCCTTTAAAGACGCTAGGTCGTGGGCTTTCGTGGGGAATGGATCATAGTTTGCTGACACCAGACTTTGTGAAAAAATACCTGTAATAGAGCTACATTTCTGGAGCACAGCAAAACAAGCTGTCCCACCACAAACATTTTTCCGCCTGCTTCGGGCATTCTCGGGCCAGGGAAAGTGAGATAATGATTTTGCCATATGGGGAAAGGGTGAAGTATACAGAGCATTACATAAGGTCTGTTGGTCATAAAACTCACAGTAATGGACAACACCTGTTACTGGTTAAGCACTCATGGTGTCAAATTCCCCATGAAAGCCCACGACCTAGCGTCTTTAACCTATTCATGACACGAACTATTTGAAGCCTCAGTTGATCAGTTTTCTTCTTCCAATTGGCAACACCGGTATTTCTCTTTTATTGCCACATTTTGCTTATAAAAAGTCATGTATCTGAAATGAATATGGATTGACAGAAAGTATACTGAGAAGTTAAAAAGTTGCAAATTTGCATGGAAAAACAGTGATTTTGAAATTTGCATCACGTTGCCAATGTAAGGACTTTGGTTTCCTTTAACAACCTGAGAGCTTGATAGCGTGACTACCTACGAAATAAATCCGGTAGAGTTCCTCCTTGAAGCAGCATGCTGACTTTACAAGCTTCCGTCTAATGATTAATGTGTAACATTCATTCTTCCCGAACGACACATAGGCTAATGACCCCTGCTTAACCCCGAAAAAGTTTCCTTAGAATTACGGGATGAACATGAAAGTGATTTCAAGCTTTAAGAGAAAGTATTCCATCTCACCAAGGAGTGAGTAATTCCTTGATCTCACATGCTAAGTCATGTGGAATGGGCCAAAATATCTTTGCGGTAACATTAATAAGGTTTCTATGGTGAAAACTGACTACACTAAGGTTTCTTCGTCTTCTTTCCTTCCTTTTTTTTTCTTCTACTTTTTTTTCCTTTTTCTGTATGTTATCGATTGCTCTTAATTCCGCTATGATCTAGGTTATATCCCTCTCTGTTCGCGCTGTTCATCGTAACATTGGTTTTAATCAGTAAACATGGTAAACATAGCATGAATGTGCGAAGGACAGAATCGGATGTGCGCAGAGCTCAAGAGCTATACTACCGATTAGAAGGTACTGTCATCAGCAACACCGAGGCCGAATAAATCATTACATTACATCGAATGGCCAAAAACTGTCTGTTTGCAGTCGGATAAATATTACTTCAAACCGACTTGACATTCACGGATTCTAAACCGACCGATTCTTGACCAGTCTTGGTAGTGTAATTTTATTCATGTTCTACCTTTGTCCAAGCCACCAGCTGATCGACAACAAACCGAACAGATATGACACTGCACAAAAGAGGCTTTCATCCAATCCGTCGGTTTGGAATCGGTCTGGCGTCCGGATAGCGGTGTTATTCGGTCTGTTGTCAGTCTCGTAACGCTCTCTTCAATGTGTGCCAATGTGTATTAGTCCCATTTCTGGTAAATAACAAGATTCATCTTAAACACACATTATACTTTTCAGCTGGCGAATTATTTGAGCAAACAAAGAACAGAAACCGAGCTCACCTCTTTCACTCTCTCCCTATGTTATTCTTTCTCTCTTTTTACCTCTCCCATCCCCCTCCTCTCTCGCTCTCTCTCTCTCTC
>CM057169.1:236728-253492 GCA_029962745.1 Echinometra lucunter | reverse complement strand
CATCATGCTGTCGCCACAGACGGACGACTTACGTTAATACAGGTGGATTTGGGGTATGAGATGGGGACAGAATGGGTTTCCTATACTGCAAGGAGAAGGTGGTTGCAGAGCTTTCGGGAAGCACAACTAAACGCAAAATCTAGAGTTGCTTTGTTTAAGCTTGAGGCAACTTTAGAAGTAGTTTAACTTGTGACATTCGTAAGTTAAGGAGGTAAAGTAAAAGTTAATAATGCACACAAATGATTTGGGGCTAGCTTCACAGTTCAAATCTTTGTAAACAAATTCTGTGCTTTATTGGTAAGCAATGTAACTGCATCAAATTTTGAGGAATCGGTCATAACTCCAAGTTCTTTAAAAGCATTCTGAGCACCATTGTGGGAATGATTTGGTGTCGTGCATTGTATATCGCATTTTAAAAAAAAATAGAAGGGGGTAATTTAGGGTGGAAAGTAGTAAACTGAAAAATACAGTCTAAAATATAGATCATTTACATTTTGTTCTATTTCAGACTCTGAGCCCTGTGGTAGCCACACACTAAGGAAAAAGGGTTCAATTTTGCACCCTTCAAATGCAACACTGGGAGCTCCTTTATAGGTACAACTTTGCAGCCTAAGAAGCATTGTGCATCTTTAAGGATGCAGTGAGCTACGTTTTACACCCTTAAAGGTGCAAAGTTGCACCTTTAAGTGTGCAGACGGGCATTTCCGGGGGCAAACAAGTTAAACTGGGTGCATCTTTGCACCTTTTTCATGTAGGATGCAAGATTGTACCCAAAAAGGTGCTGCGAGTGTTGCATTCAGGGTGCAAAATTAAACCTATTTTATAATAGGTATGTGGTCGGGCTGTCGCAGGCAGGCTAGACAATTCGATTCAGATAGGGGGAATCGAGCATCCTCGCCCTCATTGGAACAAAGATTTTTTTTTTTTTAATTAACTTTTTTCGCTCTCTTTCTTTGACTTTTTTGTAAATTAATTCTTCCATTCCTTTCTTTCTGTCTGGTCCCCATGGAAGACTAGCGGCAATATGTCAGTGCACCTGAGAATGGGTTATCCAGCCGTCTCTTGATTGTATATTCTTTTTTTTTTTTTTTTCTTTCCTTATTGTTTTGTTAATTCCTAAATTTCAATACTTCTGTACAGCTTTTCTTTTGTATGCATATTATACTTTTGTTATTTTCTTGGTATATTCATGTGATTGTATATTCTTTTTTATGACGAAATTAAAAACAAATAAACAAACAAACAAAGATTTACACAGCCTCCATCATGTTACGCTACTCAGAAATAAAGCGTAGTTATGAGATTATTAGATAAGATTATTTCCACAAACTGGTTAAATATAGTCTCAAATAATTCGCCTTGCATAAAGATAATTATAATCACAGCCTAAGCTTTACCTCGCCCACCTTTTTAAGGACAATACTGTATCCGCCCTTTTCTCAGAACTATTCTTTACATAGCACCCGCGTAACCTGGGGGCGATGGGGACGGTCGCCCCCCCCCCCCCCCCCCCACGCCAACAAAAAAGCAAAAAAGGAAAAAAAAAGGAAGTAAAAAAGTGAGCGAGAAAACAAAAGGGTAAAAGAACGTAAGAGGAGCGGAGCAGACAAGGAAAAATTCAAAGAAGCGTCGGAACTTCCACGCTTCGCGCGGGAGAGGGGAAAATTCCCTCTCCCTGCACCCTCCCCCCTTAGGGAGCGCGTGCACGCTTCTCGTGCTCACTACCGCCCCCCCCCCCCCCCCTAGAAATCCTAGCTAGCCGCCACTGTTATATAAAACCAATCTCGGGTGTTTCATAAAACGCATAAAACACATGCTTTGGGTCATTTCCAGTTTATCCTCTACGAACTCCCTTGATTATAAGAACCTTCCGAGACAATCTAGGTCATCGCTAGTCAAGATAAAAGCATATAGAGGATGGAATTTAATAGTCCCTTCCAGATGGTTGGTGTAAATCATTCTCATACATCCAGCTGTGGCGGCGTTACGGGTTCGGGGAGGGGGTGCTCGGCCTCCCACAACAAATAATCAGTCACATCTACAAATAAATCAATGAATTCATTCACTGATTAATCAATCAATGAAGAAGGAAAGCATGAAGAAGGAGGAGAAGAAGAATACTTCTTGTCGCTTCTTATTATTTTTTCTTTCTTTTTCTCTCTCCCGCCTTTTTCCTCATATTCTACTTGTTTATGCCGGGCTTGGATAATGTGTATACCTGGGGAGCGTTTCATGAAAGGACTTGTCGGATGTTTTATCCGACAAAGTCTGTTTCACCCGACAGTTGCCACAGTAACGATGCTTCTCAGCCAATCAAAATCAAGGAAAGATGTCAGACGACAAATGTTGATGAAACGCCCCCCTGAAAACTTTGTCTACAATGAAGTTTCTCCAGCATCGCTGATACTTTGCTCATGATAAAATGCTATTTCCACTCACCAAATTTAAAGCAAAACAAAACCTCGTGTCAATTAGTTTTTTAAATCAAAGTAATGACAGAATAAAACAGATCAGAGGCGGCGCTCCCCGAGGGGCAGGGGGCACAGTGCCCCCCCCCCCCACTTTTGCACCCCAAAAGTACCCTTTTTACACAAAAATACCCCCTTTCGAACCTTTTCAGTGCCCCCTTTCATCTAATAGAAGGGCCGATTTGCTTTGTTAATAAGTACCCTTTCGCCTTGTAATAAGTGCCCCTTTTCGTTTCAGATAAGTTACCCTTCTTGAAACCTAGAAGTGCGCCCTTTTTCATGCCTGATTAGTGCCCTTTCCCCTTTTAATAGCGCTCTGTTTCCTTCTGAGAAGTGCGCCTTTTAAACTTCAAATGAATGCCCCATTAAAATGTGATTGCCCCTTTGAATAGCTCTTTTCCTTTTTTATAGTGCCATTCCTCTTCTGCAGAGTCAGATAGAATCAGATAGGCTTTACAATGCAGTGGAACAGGGGACAAGAAGGTCACAGACTCCCACAACTTTAATTAGAAGGAACGGTGCCCATAAATTGAAGCAAGGATGGTATCCTTTTCTACTTTTTCTTTCCAAAGCTTGCTCGCTATATGCGAGCTCGCACTTAGGCTACTTATGATGTCTCACGCAAGGCACTTCAAGTTTTTTGTAACCATAAAGTCTTAGCTTTTCTCCTATTCCTGATAGTTTTGTGCTTAAAACCCCATTCAAATATTTTCTAATGAAATATGAGCGGTCGCTATGAGACCTCACAAAGGAAAACTATATACATAGTAAATGGTAGAAAATAACAATGATAATTATAGAACACCCACAAAATGAATTTGCAGTAGCTTTTATCATTATAGGCCACTCTAAATATACTGCAAATACCATTGCCTTCAGCAAAAAAAAAACTTAGCATTTTTGCTCGCTCCCTTCGCTCCCTCGCAAATGAATAAGACAGAGCAGTGTACAATTGCAAAGTAATTGTTATCATGTAAAGATGAATTTAAAATAGTATGTAAAAATGTCCCTTAAAAGTGTGTTAAAATAATAGAATGTGAGGGTATGCTTTTCTTCTTGTGTTCAGCTTTTGTAAGTACCCCTCCCCGGCCCCCCCCCCGTGCCCTTTTTTGCTGGTGCACCCCCCCCCTCCACTTTGAAAGACGCTCCGCCGCCCCTGAAACCGATCAACGAAACATGATTTGGACACGGAAAAAACAGTACGATACAGTATGAAATTTTCTTTTCTTTACACTCGTGGTGGACAATATGTTTTGTACCCAGATTTTCACATATTCTTTATTTTCTTTAAGAACACATGTTTCATTGTCATGATTGTCCTTATCCCAGATATGTTGTTGCGAAAACACTCCTACACTATATGTCTTGAGCATGGCTTTAAAAATGTGCACATCTTAAGCAAAATGAAAATGTTTAATCATGTGTGTACAAAACATACTGAGAGTTGTCCACAAATTGATGTCATCAATAGCTATGGTATCGTCAAAATGTCATAGAAATTATAGCCATAACTTTCTTATGCCGTGTTCGATTTCGTTCACATTTTAGCTTTGATTTAAAAACTACTTGGCTTGAGGGTTTGGGTTTCCTTTCAGTCCTTATGTAGAGCGCCAATCTATATACATTCTGTCACACACGACCTAGGTGCAGTAATTAGAAACTTTGGAGTGTGCTGAAAACGATTGTAGGGTAATGATTTCAGAAGCCTTCTGGAAGCGCATAAGGATCCATTCCAAATGTTGTTATTAGTATGAACAGTACCCTGATGTTTCTCGAGCATACAACAAGTGGCGTTTATGCTTTTCAGGCATGTGTCCTCGCCTCTGGAAAAAGCTACCAAGATTCATTCATCTATCCCCTCCTTTGAAGGTTTCAAGAAACACCGCAAAACCTTTCCGATTGATCAATAATCAACAATATAATTCCTTCATTTGAGTTTTTTGTATCTTTCTTTCTTTGTTAATTGACTTAATAATAATAATAACAATAATAATAATAATTTAATAATAATAATAATAATAATAATAATAATAATAATAATAATAATAATAATAATAATATATATGATTTGTATGGCGCCAAATCCATAAGAATATCAAATGCTCTAGGCGCACTAGTGCAAAGTAGAGGTGAAAAAGAAGGAAAAGTATTTAGATTAAAAGTGCTGAAGACAAATAGAAGGGATAAATATCAATTGTAGGCCAAATTAAACATATAGGTTTTAAGATTAGATTTAAACATTTCAACAGAGCTACTATCTTTAATGGTTCGAGGAAGAGAATTCCATGCGGATGGCCAGCATGGGCAAATGTACGTTCCCCCCACTTTGTTTTGATTTAAGGGATAACCATCAAACCAGAGTCTTGAGAACGAAGAGATCTAGAAGGGGCATATTGGTGTATCAGGAGATGTTATAGAGAGGAGCGGATCCACGTGTACAGTGAAAGAGTAATAAAAGATCTTAAAAATAACGCGTTGTTCAACGGGTAGCCAGTGTAGCGATTTCAGAACGGGTGTGATGTGGCTGTGCTTATTGGTGAGGGTCACTATACGCGCAGCAGCATTCTGTAATTTTTGAAGTTTTGCAAGAGCATTTTGAGGTAACCAAACATTAGGGCATTTCGAAATCTAGTCGAGATGATATTAGAGCATGGGTGATTTTTTCTGTGGCATTGCGGGTGAGGTATTTACGGATGAAGCCTAGGTTGCGTAACTGATAGCGAACTGATTGAGAGATACGTTGAATCTGTGTGGACATTGTCATTTGGGAATCAGAAAAATACCTAGATTACGGCAGGCAGTAGATGAGGACACTACATGCCCGGCGAGCGTGACGGAATTGATCGAGATCTTTTCTAATTGAGGTTTGGATCCATACATGATAAATTCACATTTTGCAAGGTTTAATTTAAGTGAATGTGAGTTCAACCAGATATGGACATCGTCAACGCATCGCTCAAGATTGTGGATAGCGCTAGCTGCATCGCTCTGATTGGTTTGAATGACGTATATATTTGAATATCGTCAGCATAGATATGATAAGAGAGTGAGTGCTGAAGGAAAATATTCCTAAGACCTGTTAGATATAACATGAACATGGTGGGCCCGCCCACAGAGCTTGCGGCACTCCGCATTTAAGCGGTAAAAAATCAGAAAGGCAACGTTTATCCTTACTGCTTGGGAGTGAAGTGTAAGGTATGATTTAAACCATTGAAGTGCCTTACCATTGACACCGAGAGATATGAGAGTGTTGATTAGGACTGTGTGATTAACGGTGTCGAATGCTGCTGACAAATCTAGGAGTATCATACCAGTCACTTTTCCCTTATCCATCTCGTGGAGAACATGATTGGAAACATTTGTGAGGAGGGTTTCGACACTATGATGGGGGCGGTAAGCAGATTGGAAGGGATCAAGGAGGTTGTTATCTATGCAGTAGTCTAATAATCGTGAGAAAACTACTCGCTCTAATATTTTGAAAAGGAATGGAAGATTAGAAATCGGACGATAGTTACTCAGGGATTGGGGGTCAAGATTGGGTTTCTTCAGGATAGGAAGGATGTGAGCCGTTTTAAGGACAGAAGGTAACACATGCCTGATCAATACTTAGATTAACAATATAGGTAATATACTAGCAATGTAGAGCTGCATTCCTTGATGAGAACAGTATTGATGGGATCTAGATGGCAAGATTTGGCTGGTAATCTGCGAAGTAGTGACTTTATCTCGTCAGGAGTCGTTGGCCGGATCGTATCGAAGGAAGCTGATGTGACAGGATCGACAGGTGTAAGATCTGGGGTAAGGCTGTTTCTGAATTTATGTATCTTCGAGTGGAAGAAGTGGATGAATCTCTGGGCCAGTTCTTGACTATCGGTGTGTCTTGGGAGTAGAGAGTCCTGTTTACGATTGAGGAGACGGTTAGCGGTGGAGTAGAGTTTCTTAGTATCATTACCACACATGTTGATTAGCCCAACATAGTAGGATTTCTTGGCGCGTTCAACAAGACGATTCACAACCTCTCGTTGCGCTTGGAACATCTGTCTGTCTATGCAGAGCTTGCCGTTTGATCGCCATCGACGCTCGAGCTGTCGACGCTTGCGTTTCTCAACGGTTATCTCGCTGTTGTACCAGGGGCTATCTCGGTGATCTCTCACTTTGCGGGTCTTGGCAGGGGGCATGAATATCGAGAGTGAGGTTAGGATGGTGTTGTAGCGGTTGGTAGCCGAGTCGATATTCTCAGACACGGAGGATGGGGAAATAATATTGCTTTTCGCGACATCTTCTATAAAAGATTTTCTATTGATATCTTTGATGTTGCGTGAGGTATATGCTCTATCGACACGATTTGATCTACAAGAGCGAATTACACAGGTGATAGCAGCGTGGTCTGAAATACCTGGAATAATGTTCGGCTTGGAGATCGGTAGCTTGTCCGAGTTCCGGACGAGGACAACGTCAAGAATATGACCTTTGTCGTGAGTTGGGGATGTGACCAACTGGAGAGAGCCATGGCTGCTGATGAGATCCAGAAACTTAAGAGTGTGCGGAGACGAAGTCTTATCCAGGTGTATGTTCAAGTCCCCCGTGATCAAGATAGAGGAAGGATTGCACAGTCTCTCATCAAGAAATGCTGAAAAATCAATGAGAAACTGAGAAAATCCCTGAAATCCAGGAGGACGGTAGACGACGATGATGTCGACCTGCTTGGAGCCGGCATGAGACAAAGTTCCAGACAGGGATTCGAAGGTGTCAAATTGTCCTGTTGGGCCAATATCAACATGAAGACTGTCCTTGTAGAGGAACCCGACTCCACCACCGCGCTTGGTTGATCTGGGGTGATGCTTGAAGAGATATCCTCGTGGACAGAGGTCAGCAGTTGCAGCATCATCGGACGTGGTAAGCCAGGTTTCGCAGACACATGTGAAGTCGAGTCGGTGATCGAGGACAAATTCATGAAATGGGGTAGTTTTATTACGCACAGAACGGCAGTTAAGCATACCAAATTTTATGTTGTCATTAAAACGGTCACGGCCACCCTTCCTACCTCGATGTGTCTTTCGTCCTCTAGTTATACCTAAAGACATGATCGTATTACAAACTTCTTTGTTCTGATTACAGCAGAGTGTAGAATTAGAACAGGTATTGAGAGAGTGAAGTGTTTTACTGTCATATTTGTATGACACTGAAAGACAGTTTGTATCAGGATCAGGATCCGAATGGGCCTTACTACGTGTGACAGGGCCTGGGTTCGGATTCACATCACCTGATAACAATATCAAGATATGAAATGTGGATACAGAATTGGCATAACATTGTACAGGAGCACCAATATATTTCTTGCTCGGACTGAATGAATGTACATTATTACGATTATGAACATTATTTACATATATATGATCAATTGGTACATGAGTATCAATAACATCACTTCGGCCTAGATTGCAGTGCTGTGTTGCATAACACCTTGAGTTAAGCACAAGCATCAGGCATATAAAAGTTACAAAGCCGGTAAGATTCATAGTGACAGTGAACATCTATACAAATCTATACAAAAGGATCAGTAGTACACAATAGCAGCACAGTAGCAGCATAGACTTGAGGCATGAGTGAACAGGCCAGATGTAATCTGGCATGTGTATAAAGCAATGGCCTCTACTGCACAGTATGAAGTTACAATCACAAAAAAAGGTGCAAAAACTTTGCAAGGTTCATCTATCAATAATACAGACCTAAATGCTCCAAAATTTGACTAGTAGTATCTCAGATGCAGGTATAGTAAGATATCACAAAAACAAATACATCTTAAACATATAAACAAGAGAAATATACAAACACAATCAGAGAGATGTGCAGTGGGCGGGCAGCCACCAGCGCGCGCAACCCAATAATAATAATAATAATAATAATAATAATAATTATAATAATAATAATAATAATAACAAGAATAATAATAATAATAATAATAATAATAATAATAATAATAATAATTATAAAAATAATAACAATAATAATAACAATAATAATATAATATTGGATATTTATATAGCGCACATATCCGCCGAACAAGGTGCTCAAGGCGCTCCTAATATTACCCCGGCTCAGCTGGGCTACCAATTTCAGTGCCCACAGCTTTCAAGGAATTCCTTCCTGACGGGACCCATTTACACCTGGGAGGAGAGTGGCAAATGTAGATTAATGTCATGCCAAAGGACATTAGTGCCGTGGTGGGATTCGAACCCCGGATCTCGTAAAGCGCTGTGAAAATACAGAAAGTTTGTAAGAGCGCTATATTATAAGTATGATTATTATATTACATTCATATCATTCTTGATATTAAGCCAAGGTAACTATGGTAACGTAGCAAGTAGTAATGCGATGCAAGGACGAAGTAAAGTTCATGTTTAGTTATTCTTCCGGTAATGTTATACGTGATTCCAAGAAGTGAGCTATAGTTCAACACCAAAAAGAAAACAAAATTCTAATATCGTTACCCCCCTCATGAATCCAGACTCGCTTGGCAGAGATTAGTATCGGGGGAACTGATAATCATTTTTCCTGGCATAGTCAATAGAGAAGCTTATTTCTAATGAGTATCATGGGTGTCATAACGGTTGAGGGATAGCGGATAAGTCGGAGACGGATATAATCTAATGGAATGATTAAAGGGATTCGTGAATGGTTAGGGGTTTATCTATTGAAGTTGATCGTTAAAATCAATTAGGAATACTCGCAATGGAGCTTATTTCGAGAAAACGGGGGGGGGGGGGGGGTTTAATCAAGAATCGGTAGAGATTTTGGTAGAGTTTGGGGTACGTGGGAGAAAGAGATAGCTTAATCCTGGGTAAAATTATCAAAATGAAGAGGCTGGCGAAAGTTTTTTTTAATCTCGTAGATTCGGTACTTCATGATTATCATGATTATGAACACTCTCAGTGAACCTCCCTTTTGTGAAAGTATCCCTAAAATCAATGCGATTCTTAGCCGTTTCTGGAATGTCAGGAAGATGGAAGAACTTTTATCCTTGCAGCGGGTCGATTAAAAGGGCTTATATTACAATCAAGCATATCATTCAGCTTAAGATATGTTCAGTTTTAAAACCAAACTCAAGATAGAGGGAGCGAGTTGGCTCAGTCGGTGAAAGGTCTGCCTTTCGAACCAAAAGACCGTGGGTTCGAGTCCAGCCAAGGCGGATGACTGAAGCCTACGTTGTGTGTTGTCGTGCCCCTCCCCTGTTATAGATGCAGGCTATGCTACAGTGGAAAACACTCCGTCCCTCGGATAGGACGCTAAATGGAGGTCCCGTGTAAAGGAGAGTCACCACCTTTGCACGTTAAAGATCCCACTGCACTATTCGTATAAGAGTAGGGGGAAACCCCGGTGTATGTGGTTCACCTGCACACCCCCATCAGTGATATCGGGAGGAGAGACCTGAGGGTTACAGTGATTGAATTCGCTTTTCCCCTCCCAGGTGACGCCAAACCATTAATAATAATAATAATTAATAATAATAATAATAATAATAATAATAATAATAATAATAATAATAATAATAATAATAATAATTTAATAATAATAATAATAATAATAATAATAATAATAATAATAATAATAATAAGATGTATAATGTAGGAGTGTTTTCTCCACAACATATCTGGGATATAAGGACAGTGAAAACAGGTGTTCTTCAAGAAAATAAAGAATATGTGAAAATCTATATAGAAACATATTGCGAGTTGTCCAAAAATTATCGTCACCAATATCTGTGGTAGTGTCAAAACAGAAACTTCCTACCGGCATGACTTTCCTATTCCGCATCGGATTTCGTTCAATCTGTTTATCTGTTTATTCTGAATACTTAGCATGCTTGAGTAGATGGTTTGGGCTTCCTTTAAAGACGCTAGGTCGTGGGCTTTCGTGGGGAATGGATCATAGTTTGCTGACATCAGACTTTGTGAAAAAATACCTGTAATAGAGCTACATTTCTGGAGCACAGCAAAACAAGCTGTCCCACCACAAACATTCTTCCGCCTGCTTCGGGCATTCTCGGGCCAGGGAAAGTGAGATAATGATTTTGCCATATGGGGAAAGAGTGAAGTATACAGAGCATTACATAAGGTCTGTTGGTCATAAAACTCACAGTAATGGACAACACCTGTTACTGGGTAAGCACTCATGGTGTCAAATTCCCCATGAAAGCCCACGACCTAGCGTCTTTAACCTATTCATGACATGAACTATTTGAAGCCTCAGTTGATCAGCTTTCTTCTTCAAATTGGCAACACCAGTATATCTCTTTTATTGCCACATTTTACTTATAAAAAGTGATGTATCTGAAATGAATATGGATTGACAGAAAGTATACTGAGAAGTTAAAAAGTTGCAAATTTGCATGGAAAAACGGTGATTTTGAAATTTGCATCACGTTGCCAATGTAAGGATTTTGGTTTCCTTTAACATCCTGAGAGCTTGATAGCGTGACTACCTACGAAATAAATCCGGTAGAGTTCCTCCTTGAAGCAGCATGCTGACTTTACAAGCTTCCGTCTAATGATTAATATGTAACATTCATTCTTCCCGAACGACAGATAGGCCAATGACCCCTGCTTAACCCCAAAAAAGTTTCCTTAGAATTACGGGATGAACATGAAAGTGATTTCAAGCTTTAAGAGAAAGTATTCCATCTCACCAAGGAGTGAGTAATTCCTTGATCTCACATGCTAAGTCATGTGGAATGGGCAAAAATATCTTTGCGGTAACATTGATAAGGTTTCTATGGTGAAAATTGACTACATTAAGGTTTCTTCGTCTTCTTTCCTTCCTTTTGTTTTTTCTTCTACTTTTTTTTCCTTTTTTTTTTGTATTTTATCGATTGCTCTTAATTCCGCTATGATCTAGGTTATATCCCTCTCTGTTCGCGCTGTTCATCGTAACATTGGTTTTAATCAGTAAACATGGTGTAAACATAGCATGAATGTGCGAAGGACAGAATCGGATGTGCGCAGAGCTCAAGAGCTACAGCCGATTAGAAGCTACTGTCATCAGCAATACCGAGCCGAATAAATCATTACATTACATCGAATGGCCAAAAATTGGTCTGTTTGCAGTCGGATTAGAAACGGTTTGGTGTTGTGACTGAGGTATTGATAAATATTACTTCAAACCGACTTGACATTCACGGATTCTAAACCAACCGATTCTTGACCAGTCTTGGCAGTGTAATTTTATTCATGTTCTACCTTTGTCCAAGCCACCAGCTGATCGACAACAAACCGAACAGATATGACACTGCACAAAAGAGGCTTTAATCCAATCCGTCGGTTTGGAATCGGTCTGGTGTCCGGATAGCGGTGTTATTCGGTCTGTTGTCAGTCTCGTAACGCTCTCTTCAATGTGTGACAATGTGTATTAGTCCCATTTCTGGTAAATAACAAGATTCATCTTAAACACACATTATACTTTTCAGCTGGCGAATTATTTGAGCAAACAAAGAACAGAAACCGAGTTCACCTCTTTCACTCTCTCCCTATGTTATTCTTTCTCTCTTTTTACCTCTCCCATCCCCCTCCTCTCTCGCTCTCTCTCTCTCTCTCGCTCTCTCTCTCTCTCTCTCGCTCTCTCTCTCTCTCGCTCCCTCTCTCTCTCTTGCCATTCGAATGGAAGAGCACGTGTGAACTGTCCCCTCCCCCCCCAACCCCCCCCCCCCCACACCCCCCCTCCCGATATCACCACCCATCCACCCGCCGATACGTATGCCAATGCCCTAGCCTCACTATGAACACGGCGGACAAAGAAAGCGGACAAAATAAACAACCTCTCATTCTACCCTTCACAATGGTTCTGGTAGTCAAAAGAACATCCCTTCACAGCTATTATTTTTAATCATGTAGTTCCAGGTGAATATGCATGTGACACCTGTTCCACATATTTTAGACAATAGCAGTGAAGGGATGTTCTTTTGACTACCAGAACCATTGTGAAGGGTAGAATGAGGGGTTGTTTGTTTTGTCCGCTTTCTTTGTCCGTCATGTTCACAGTGCCTAGACTGCTCAAGTGCGACGCCATGTCATTTAACATTCATGATTAGTTTTGGCTTGCTGTCAGCCAGTAAGTGCTACGTAAGCACCTTAGGTTAATAAATGTTATGATAAGAGCCAATTTAGATGACGCTGGCCAATTATTAGCATAGTCATGAAATACATTTCAAGGCATCGGAAAGAATTGGTTCCAGTGCCTGCTTTGGCAGAGTAAACGGTTTGAAAATTCAGACATAGTCATCAGAGTAAGCTAACTGTTTCAGTCTTTTGATTTTCTCTTACAATCTTGCTTTCGATAAAAACCTTTATTAGGATGCATTCTTCTCCATCTTTATCAAAAAATTATGTTGCCCCTCTCAGCCCCCACGCCCCTGCTACGCCATTATCTAGAGATACGAGTATATATTGAAATAAAAGAGCAAAATCATTTGAAAGTAAAGAATGCCGACTGACATATTCTATATACAGTTACTGCTGAATAATGAAATATACAAGGTTTTACAAAAAGCTTTTGCATGAAAAGTCACTCGTTAGCTGCAGTCAGTCATAACATAATAACATATTATGTTATGCAGGGCTCGCTGGAAGATCAGCTGATAGCTGAAGTGGTTACCCTGGGTAAATAAGAGTTATTATTTTATTATTATTATTACAGTCCAGATCAGTGAACTCCACAGTTTAGTGGTCCAGGGGGTGTTTCATAAAGCTGTTCGTAAGTTACGAACGACTTTACGCACGACTTGTGATACACTCTACCTTTTTCTGCTACATGTAAATGAATGAGAATCTGATTAGCACCCAAGAACATGTTCCAGTCTTGCGTAAAGTCGTTCGTAACTTACGAACAGCTTTATGAAACACCCCCCCCCCCCCATCCACAAGCCTGTATGCAAACGAGTAGGTCCCTCGGGGCTTTACGGGTCTCGCCGGTGGCGAGACAATTCCAACGCAATGACATGTGACGAAGTTCATGTCTTTGCACACACTTCTCTTCGAAGATAATGGGTAAGTATGAAATTCGACGTCTTGTGATTTTCATATTTTTCCCAGGTCAAAATGATTTTTTTATCCATTGGAAACGTGTACTTAAACCGATATGTATTTTCTCCTTTTTTCTTCTTCATTTTTCTCTCTTTTTTTTTTTTTTTTTTTTTTTTTTTTTTTGCATTGCTGTGTATGTCTGCAGACCCATATTCATTTCGCTGAGAACATTCCTCTTTTTTCCATGCAGAAATCAAAGAAAAGATTAACAGTTTTGAACATGCAAAATATCATACCTTTCATTCACCCATTCACCTTTTTTTCTCTCGGTCTCTCTAATTATTTGATTTTCTAGATTAATTGAAAACTTCCGAGCTCGCAGGGACAGTGGATGTACAGATCCGGGCGCTGGCATCAAAATCCAATTTCCTGAGGGATATTATTTTTGTTTATACTGATGCGGGAATGTATGAATTTGATTAATGAAATGGACTGCATGGCGCTGAAATAAAGTTGCAATCAACCTCATACAGTCATATTACACCACGGATGGAAAGTTGGGGGAAACCCCGATGCAGTCAGTAATGCTCGTCACAATCCGTTAAAGACCTGTTGGGTTAAGGAGCTATATGTCTATTTTTTTTTTTTACTATAACTGGGTGGCTTCAACTATGCCTGACAACAGTTGATTTATGCACTAACATAGCAATGCACCTGACCCATTGCATAATCCATTGAATCATCGGTGTAAACCTGAGGGATGGTGGATATACCCCCCCCCCCCACACACACACACACTTTTTCGAGAGGGGGGTGGCGTGTACTAGAATATCCCCCACTCTTTAAGGAAGAAATTATATTTTGATTAATCAGTAAAATTTTTGATAATCTGTCATAAACTACCATCTTATTTTAGAATTTCTATTTGAAAATGCGATTAAAGACTAGGAAGTAGTTATTTTTGGCTCGTTCGCTTCGCTTGCTCGCGTAAAGGGGTCCGGTGCGGGTGGGTGAGGGTGTGTGTTTATAGTTAAGTGTGAGTTCGACAGAACAAAATCGGGGGGAAAAGTTGATCATCCCCCCCCCCCCCCCCCCACTTCTCAAAGTGGATTTACGCTGGTGTATTGAATCATCTTTCTTCTGTTTTTGGAAGCCCGCCAGTTATATTGTTTTATGGCCGAAGTCTGTTCTTCTTCTTCTTCTTCCAAGTAGAGTGCTGCTCCAAGGTTGTGTAAAAAAATTATTAGGTTGTTTAAAATATGAAGCAACCAACAGTTGGTTCAAAAATCCCACTAATGTTTTACATACAATATTTTTAACCAACAGTTAACTGTTAGGTTCATATTTTCAACAACCTAATGATTTTTTAAACAGCTGTTCTGAGAGTGTAACTTTAACACTAAAAATGACCTACATCCCAGTTTAAACCCTAACCATTTATCTAAAGACCTGTAGGATGTTTCATGAAGCTGTTCATAAAATTACGAATGACTTTAAACGACTTGAATATGGCAAATCAAATTGAATTCTCAGTCATTTTAAATCGCATCAGCTAAAGGTAAAATATGCAGACGTAGATTCACAATACTATTGTTTACAAACATTTTTTTACTGCGAAGTATATTTTTTACCACAATTTAATTGAGATTATTATGATTATAGGAAATACAGTCACACTTTGTAAAATATCAGGAAAAACTTTGGGCATCTCATTTGGCATTTCATATTCAAGTCGTACGTGACTTTACGAACAGCTTTATGAAACATCCGCCCCCCCCCCCCCCCTGTAGCGATAGACCTGTTTATTAGTCTATTCAAATTTATGCACGTTTCTCTCTTGGTTACTAACTATTCAGCAACTATTCAGTACATCTGTTATGCATAATCATGATAATAGGTATCTAAGTTAGATGGAATCCAGTTTGAATATTAGGTACTGCTATGTCGGACAAGCATCTGAAAACCATTTAAGTTGTCAAGGGGGGATTTTTTTCTCTAAGGAGTGTGCATAAAATTAGTAAAGTGGTCTATTGGGGACGGATGATATATCATGTCTATCAATTTACCATCATCTAACCAAGTGCATAAGGAAAATTAAATGTGTCATGCCGAGTAAGTCATGTGCAACCTTATACCGGATGTCCCAGAAAAAGCGGAACGGCGGATTTGCAGTACTTTTCCTTCAAAAAGTAGATTATCTTTTTACCTCACTGGGTAAAGCATCTTCTACCGAAGAGAATGGTACCAAGAGCATTCAGTTTGGTGAAGTAATTTTGATTCTTTGCCCGTTTCTTAAAATGCAGTCATTTTGAAATTTCGCATGTTTTTTTGTGTTTTTTTTTTTTTTTTTGCGACAGATAAAAGCAGAATAATTGTGTCGGGATGGCCTTTCATATGGCATGTTTCGTTACTGACACACATCAATGGGCTTCCCTCAAACATCGTATTATGAAAGGCCATCCCGACACAATTCTACCCTCATCAGTCACCAAAAAATATGCAAATTTAAAAATGACTGTATTTTTAGAAAAGGGTATAGAATCAAAATTCCTTCACCAAATTCAATGATCATGGTATCATTTTCTTCTGTAGGAGATGCTTTATCAAATGATGTAGAAAAATTATCTACTTTTCGAAGGCAAAGTACTGAAAATCCGCCTTTCTGCTTTTTCTGGGACACCCGGATAGTCGAGTGATTTGAATGCTGATTGTAGATCCCAAGGTTGCGGGTTCAAATAGAGGCAGGTCACCAGTCCTATACAACCTGAAGCAAAGATATACATGGAAGGCTGTAAATGTATTGGCACCACACTACCTGCAACAAGGTCAGCTCGTGATCTTCCGGTGAAAGGGCTTTCTCAGATGCAGTACCTTCTCTTTGGAATAATCTACCAGTGATGTTGAGAATCTTAGAAACAACATTCTTAGAAACCTTAAAATCCAAGTTGAAATCCTATCTCTCTTAACAATACCAGTACTTGACACAAGGATACTCATATGAATATCTCTTCTATATTTTCTTGTGCGCCTCGGAATAGACCATTTCTAGATAGACAGCGCCATACAAATGCCTGTTACCAACAATCATAACTGCTTTTCACAACCTAAATTTATATAGATCGGCAGGAATACATGTCAGCGTGGGAGTCGCATGGTCATTGTGGCATCATTTCTTTAGGGTTAAGGCCTTTAAGGGGTCATCACACGACGAAACGACACGACATTTCTCTATGACGATATAAGCAGCAATCCATATATTAGGCCTATTCATTATCAAGGCA
>CM057169.1:217463-236228 GCA_029962745.1 Echinometra lucunter | reverse complement strand
TTCTCAGACACGGAGGATGGGGAAATAATATTGCTTTTCGCGACATCTTCTATAAAAGATTTTCTATTGATATCTTTGATGTTGCGTGAGTATATGCTCTATCGACCACGATTTGATCTACAAGAGCGAATTACACAGGTGATAGCAGCGTGGTCTGAAATACCTGAATAATGTTCGGCTTGGAGATCGGTAGCTTGTCCGAGTTCCGGACGAGGACAACGTCAAGAATATGACCTTTGTCGTGAGTTGGGGATGTGACCAACTGGGAAAGACCATGGCTGCTGATGAGATCCAGAAACTTAAGAGTGTGCGGAGACGAAGTCTTATCCAGGTGTATGTTCAAGTCCCCCGTGATCAAGATAGAGGAAGGATTGCACAGTCTCTCATCAAGAAATGCTGAAAAATCAATGAGAACTGAGAAATCCCTGAAATCCAGGAGGACGGTAGACGACGATGATGTCGACCTGCTTGGAGCCGGCATGAGACAAAGTTCCAGACAGGGATTCGAAGGTGTCAAATTGTCCTGTTGGCCCAATATCAACATGAAGACTGTCCTTGTAGAGGAACCCGACTCCACCACCGCGCTTGGTTGATCTGGGGTGATGCTTGAAGAGATATCCTCGTGGACAGAGGTCAGCAGTTGCAGCATCATCGGACGTGGTAAGCCAGTTTTCGCAGCCATGTGAAGTCGAGTCGGTGATCGAGACAAATTCATGAAATGGGGTAGTTTTATTACGCACAGAACGGCAGTTAAGCATACCAAATTTTATGTTGTCATTAAAACGGTCACGGCCCCCTTCCTACCTCGATGTGTCTTTCGTCCTCTAGTTATACCTAAAGACATGATCGTATTACAAACTTCTTTGTTCTGATTACAGCAGAGTGTAGAATTAGAACAGGTATTGAGAGAGTGAAGTGTTTTACTGTCATATTTGTATGACACTGAAAGACAGTTTGTATCAGGATCAGGATCCGAATGGGCCTTACTACGTGTGACAGGGCCTGGGTTCGGATTCACATCACCTGATAACAATATCAAGATATGAAATGTGGATACAGAATTGGCATAACATTGTACAGGAGCACCAATATATTTCTTGCTCGGACTGAATGAATGTACATTATTACGATTATGACATTATTTACATATATTGATCAATTGGTACATGAGTATCAATAACATCACTTCGGCCTAGATTGCAGTGCTGTGTTGCATAACACCTTGAGTTAAGCACAAGCATCAGGCATATAAAAGTTACAAAGCCGGTAAGATTCATAGTGACAGTGAACATCTATCAAATCTATACAAAAGATCAGTAGTACACAATAGCAGCACAGTAGCAGCATAGACTTGAGCATGAGTGAACAGGCCAGATGTAATCTGGCATGTGTATAAAGCATGGCCTCTACTGCACAGTATGAAGTTTACAATCACAAAAAAAGGTGCAAAACTTTGCAAGGTTCATCTATCAATAATACAGACCTAAATGCTCCAAAATTCTAGTAGTATCTCAGATGCAGGTATAGTAAGATATCACAAAAACAAATACATCTTAAACATATAAACAAGAGAAATATACAAACACAATCAGAGAGATGTGCAGTGGGCGGGCAGCCACCAGCGCGCGCAACCCAATAATAATAATAATAATAATAATAATAATATTATAATAATAATAATAATCATAACAAGAATAATAATAATAATAATAATAATAATAATAATAATAAAATAATATACATTATAAAATAATAACAATAATAATACATATAATATAATATTGGATATTATATAGCGCACATATCCGCCGAACAAGGTGCTCAAGGCGCTCTAATATTACCCCGGCTCAGCTGGGCTAATACAATTTCAGTGCCCACAGCTTTCAAGGATTCCTTCCTGACGGACCCATTTACACCTGGAGGAGAGTGGCAATGTAGATTAATGTCATGCAAAGGACATTAGTGCCGTGGTGGGATTCGAACCCCGGATCTCGTAAAGCGCTTGAAAATACAGAAAGTTTGTAAGACGCTATATTATAAGTATGATTTTAATTACATTCATATCATTCTTGATATTAAGCCAAGGTAACTATGGTAACGTAGCAAGTAGTATGCGATGCAAGGGACGAAGTAAAGTTCATGTTAGTTATTCTTCCGGTAATGTTATACGTGATTCCAAGAAGTGAGCTATAGTTCAACACCAAAAGAAAACAAATTCTAATATCGTTACCCCCCTCATGAATCCAGACTCGCTTGGCAGAGATTAGTATCGGGGGAACTGATAATCATTTTTCCTGGCATAGTCAATAGAGAAGCTTATTTCTAATGAGTATCATGGGGTGTCATAACGGTTTGAGGGATAGCGATAAGTCGGAGACGGATATAATCTAATGGAATGATTAAAGGGATTCGTGAATGTTAGGGGTTTTATCTATTGAAGTTATCGTTAAAAATCATTAGAATACTCCGCAATGGAGCTTATTCGAGAAAACGGGGGGGGGGGGGGTTTAATCAAGAATCGGTAGAGATTTTGGTAGAGTTTGGGTACGTGGGAGAAAGAGATAGCTTAATCTGGGTAAAATTATCAAGTAATGAAGAGGCTGGCGAAAGTTTTTTTTAATCTCGTAGATTCGGTACTTCATGATTATCATGATTATTAACACTCTCAGTGAACCTCCCTTTTGTGAAAAGTATCCCTAAAAATCATGCGATTCTTAGCCGTTTTCTGGAATGTCAGAAGATGGAAGAGCTTTAAATCCTTGCAGCGGGGTCGATTAAAAGGGCTTATATTACAATCAAGCAATAGCATTCAGCTTAAGATATGTTCAGTTTAAAACCAAACTCAAGATAGAGGGAGCGAGTTGGCTCAGTCGTGAAAGGTCTGCCTTTCGAACGCAAAGACCGTGGGTTCGAGTCCAGCCAGGCGATGACTGAAGCCTACGTTGGTGTGTTGTCGTGCCCCTCCCCTGTTATAATGCAGGCTATGCTACAGTGGAAACACTCCGTCCCTCGGATAGACGCTAAATGGAGGTCCCGTGTAAAGTAGAGTCACCACCTTTGCACGTTAAAGATCCCACTGCACTATTCGTATAAGAGTAGGGGGAAACCCCGGTGTATTGGTTCACCTGCACACCCCCAATCAGTGATATCGGGAGGAGAGACCTGAGGGTTAACAGTGATTGAATTCGCTTTTTTCCCTCCCAGGTGACGCCAAAACCATTAATAATAATAATAATTAATAATAATAATAATAATAATAATAATAATAATAATAAGATAATAATAATAATAATAATAATAATTAATAATAATAATAATAATAATAATAATAATAATAATAAATAATAATAATAAGATGTATAATGTAGGAGTGTTTTCTCCACAACATATCTGGGATATAAGGACAGTGAAAACAGGTGTTCTTCAAGAAAATAAAGAATAGGTGAAAATCTATATAGAAAACATATTGCGAGTTGTCCAAAAATTATCGTCACCAATATCTATGGTAGTGTCAAAACAGAAACTTCCTACAGGCATGACTTTCCCTATTCCGCATCGGATTTCGTTCAATCTGTTTTAATCTGTTTATTCTGTAATACTTAGCATGCTTGAGTAGATGGTTTGGGCTTCCTTTAAAGACGGCTAGGTCGTGGGCTTTCGTGGGGAATGGATCATAGTTTGCTGACATCAGACTTTGTGAAAAAAATACCTGTAATAGAGCTACATTTCTGGAGCACAGCAAAACAAGCTGTCCCACCACAAACATTTTCCGCCTGCTTCGGGCATTCTCGGGCCAGGGAAAGTGAGATAGATGATTTTGCCATATGGGGAAAGGAGTGAAGTATACAGAGCATTACATAAGGTCTGTTGGTCAGAAAACTCACAGTAATGGACAACACCTGTTACTGGTTAAGCACTCATGGTGGTCAAATTCCCCATGAAAGCCCACGACCTAGCGTCTTTACCTATTCATGACACTGAACTATTTGAAGCCTCAGTTGATCAGCTTCTTTCTTCTTCAAATTGGCAACACCAGGTATTCTCTTTTATATTGCCACATTTTGCTTATAAAAAGTCGATGTATCTGAAATGAATATGATTGACAGAACGTATACTGAGAAGTTAAAAAGTTGCAATTTGCATGGAAAAAACGTGATTTTGAAATTTGCATCACGTTGCCAATGTAAGGACTTTGGTTTCCTTTAACAAATCCTGAGAGCTTGATAGCGTGACTACCTACGAAATAAATCCGGTAGAGTTCCTCTTGAAGCAGCCATGCTGACTTTACAAGCTTCCGTCTAATGATTAATAGTGTACATTCATTCTTCCCCGAACGACACGATAGGCCAATGACCCCTGCTTAACCCCGAAAAAGTTTCCTTAGAATTACGGGATGAACATGAAAGTGATTTCAAGCTTTAAGAGAAAGTATTCCATCTCACCAAGGAGTGAGTAATTCCTTGATCTCACATGCTAAAGTCATGTGGAAATGGGCCAAAAATATCGTTGCGGGTAACATTAATAAGGTTTCTATGGTGAAAACTGAACTACACTAAGGGTTTCTTCGTCTTCTTTCCTTCCTTTTTTTTTCTTCTACTTTTTTTTTCCTTTTCTGTATGTTATCGATTGCTCTTAATTCCGCTATGATCTAGGTTATATCCCTCTCTGTTCGCGCTGTTTCATCGTGAACATTGGTTTAAATCAGTAAACATGGTAAAAACATGCATGAATGTGCGAAGGACAGAATCGGATTGTGCGCAGAGCGCAAGAGCTATACTAAACCGATTGAAGTACTGTCATCAGCAACACCGGGCCGAATAAATCATTACATTACATCGAATGGCCAAAAACTGTCTGTTTGCAGTCGGATAAATATATTACTTCAAACCGACTTGACATTCACGGATTCTAAACCGACCGATTCTTGACCAGTCCTTGGTAGTGTAATTTTATTCATGTTCTACCTTTGTCCAGCCACCAGCTGATCGACAACAAACCGAACAGATATGACACTGCACAAAAGAGGCTTTAAATCCAATCCGTCGGTTTGGAATCGGTCTGGTGTCCGGATAGCGGTGTTATTCGGTCTGTTGTCAGTCTCGTAACGCTCTCTTCAATGTGTGCCAATGTGTATTAGTCCCATTTCTGGTAAATAACAAGATTCATCTTAAACACACATTATACTTTTCAGCTGGCGAATTATTTGAGCAAACAAAGAACAGAAACCGAGTTCACCTCTTTCACTCTCTCCCTATGTTATTCTTTCTCTCTTTTTACCTCTCCCATCCCCCTCCTCTCTCGCTCTCTCTCTCTCTCTCTCGCTCTCTCTCTCTCTCTCTCTCGCTCTCTCTCACTCATCTCTCTCTCTCGCTCCCTCTCTCTCTCTTGCCATTCGAATGGAAGAGCACGTGTGAACTGTCCCCTCCCCCCCCCCCTCCCTATATCACCCCGCCGATACGTATGCCAATGCCCTAGCCTAGACTGCTCAAGTGCGACGCCATGTCATTTAACATTCATGATTAGTTTTGGCTTGCTGTCAGCCAGTAAGTGCTACGTAAGCACCTTAGGTTAATAAATGTTATGATAAGAGCCAATTTAGATGACGCTGGCCAATTATTAGCATAGTCATGAAATACATTTCAAGGCATCGGAAAGAATTGGTTCCAGTGCCTGCTTTGGCAGAGTAAACGGTTTGAAGATTCAGACATGGTCATCAGAGTAAGCTAACTGTTTCAGCCTTTTGATTTTCTCTTACAATCTTGCTTTCAATAAAAATCTTTATTAGGATGCATTCTTCTCCATCCTTATCAAAAATTTATGTTGCCCCTCTCAGCCCCCCCCCCCCCCCTGCTGCGCCATTGTCTAGAGATACGAGTATATATTGAAATAAAAGAGCAAAATCATTTGAAAGTAAAGAATGCCGACTGACATATTCTATATACAGTTACTGCTGAATAATGAAATATACAAGGTTTTACAAAAAGCTTTTGCATGAAAAGTCACTCGTTAGCTGCAGTCAGTCATAACATAATAACATATTATGTTATGCAGGGCTCGCTGGAAGATCAGCTGATAGCTGAAGTGGCTACCCTGGGAAAATAAGAGTTATTATTTTATTATTATTATAGTCCAGATCAGTGAACTCCACAGTTTAGTGGTCCAGGGGTGTTTCATAAAGCTGTTCGTAAGTTACGAACGACTTTACGCACGACTTGTGATACACTGTACCTTCTTATGCTACATGTAAATGAATGAGAATCTGATTAGCACCCAAGAACATGTTCCAGTCGTTCGTAAAGTCGTTCGTAACTTACGAACAGCTTTATGAAACCCCCCCCCCCCCCCATCCACAAGCCCGTATGCAAACGAGTAGGTCCCTCGGGGCTTTATGGGTCTCGCCGGTGGCGAGACAATTCCAACGCAATGACATGTGACGAAGTTCATGTCTTTGCACACACTTCTCTTCAAAGATAATGGGTAAGTATTAAATTCGACGTCTTGTGATTTTCATATTTTTTCCCAAGTCAAAATGATTTTTTTTTTATCCATTGGAAACGTGTACTTAAACCGATGTGTATTTTTCTTCTTTTTTTTTCTTTTTTGTTCTTCTTTTTTTTTTTTTTTTTTTTTTTTGCATTGCTGTGTTTATGTCTGCAGACCCATATTCATTTCGCTGAGTACATTCCTCTTTTTTTCCATGCAGAAATCAAAGAAAAGATTAACAGTTTTGAACCATACAAAATATCATACCTTTCATTCACCCATTCACCTTTTTTTCTCTCGGTCTCTCTAATTATTTGATTTTCTCGATTAATTGAAAACTTCCGAGCTCGCAGGGACAGTGGATGTACAGTTCCGGCTGGCATCAAATCCAATTTCCTGAGGGATATTATTTTTGTTTAATACTGATGCGGGAATGTAATGAATTTGATTAATGAAATGACTGCATGGCGCTGAAATAAAGTGCAATCAACCTCATACAGTCATATTACACCACGGATGGAAAGTTGGGGGAAACCCCGATGCAGTCAGTAATGCTCGTCACAATCCGTTAAAGACCTGTTGGGTTAAGGAGCTATATGTCTATTTTTTACTATGACTGGGTGGCTTCAACTATGCCTGACAACAGTTGATTTATGCACTAACATTGCAATGCACCTGACCCATTGCATAATCCATTGAATCATCGGCGTAAACCTGAGGGATGGGGATATACCCCCCCACACACACACAACACACAAACATACACGCGCACACACTTTTTCGAGAGGGGGATGGCGTGAACTAGAATATCCCCCACTTTTTAAGGAAGAAATTATTTTTTGATTAATCAGTAAAAGTTTAGATAATCTGTCATAAACTACCATCATATTTTAGAATTTCTATTTGAAAAAAACGATTAAAAACTAGAAAGTAGTTATTTTTGGCAAGCTCACTTCGCTTTCTCGCGAAAAAAAAAATGTGCGTAAGGAGGGCCGGTGCGGGTGGGTGAGGGTGTGTGTTTATAGTTAAGTGTGAGTTCGACAGAAAAAAATCGGGGAAAAAGATCGATCATCCCCCCCCCCCCCCCACCACCACCACCACTCCTCAAAGTGGATTTACACCGATGCATGGAATCATCTTTCTTCTGATTTTGGAAGCCCGCCAGTTATATTGTTTTATTTTCGAAGTCTGTTCTTCTTCTTCCAGGTAGAGTGCTGCTTCAAGGTTGTGTAAAAATTATTACATTGTTTAAAATATGAAGCAACCAACAGTTTAAAATCCCACTAATGTTCTATATACAATATTTTTAACCGACAGTTAATTGTTAGGTTAATATTTTCAACAACCTAATGATTTTTTAAACAGCTGTTCTGAGAGTGTAACTTTAACACTAAAAATAACCTACATCCCAGTTTAAACCCTAACCATTTATCTAAAGACCTGTGGGATGTTTCATGAAGCTGTTCATAAAGTTACGAATGACTTTAAACGACTTGAATATGGCAAATCAAATTGAATTCTCAGTCATTTTAAATCGCATAAGCTAAAGGTAAAATATGCAGACGTATAGATTCACAATACTATTGTTTACAAACAATTTTTTACTGCGAAGTATATTTTTGCCACAATTTAATTGAGATTATTATGATTATAGGAAATACGGACACACTTTGTAAAATATCAGGAAAAACTTTGGGCATCCCATTTGGCATTTCATATTCAATTCGTACGTGACTTTATGAACAGCTTTATGAAACCCCCCCCCCCCCCCCCTGTAGCGGTAGACCTGTCTATCAGTCTCTTCAAATTTATGCACGTTTCTCTCTTGGTTACCAACTATTCAGCAACTATTCAGTTCATCTGTTATGCATAATCATGATAATAGGTATCTAAGTAGATGGAATCCAGTTTGAATATTAGGTACTGCTATGTCGGACAAGCCTCTGAAAACCATTTTAGTTGTCAAGGGATTTTTTTCTCCAAGAAGTATGCATAAAATTAGTAAAGTGGTCTATTGGGGACGGATGATATATCATGTCTATCAATTTACCATCATCTCACCAAGTGCATAAGGAAAATTAAATATGTCACGCCGAGTAAGTCATGTGCAACCTTATACCGGATGTCCCAGAAAAGGCGGAACGGCAGATTTGCAGTGCTTTCCTTCAAAAAGTAGATGATCTTTTTACATCAGTGGGTAAAGCATCTTCTACCGAGGAGAATGGTACCAAGATCAATCAGTTTGGTGAAGTAATTTTGATTATTTGCCCGTTTCTTAAAATGCAGTCATTTTGAAATTTCGCATGTTTTTTTGGCGACAGATAAAAGCAGAATTGTGTCGGGATAACCTTTCATTTGGCATGTTTCGTTACTGACACACATCAATGGGCTTCCCTCAAACATCGTATTATGAAAGGCCATCCCGACACAATTCTACCCTTATCAGTCACCAAAAAATATGCAAATTTAAAAATGACTGCATTTTTAGAAAAGGGTATAGAATAAAAATTCCTTCACCAAATTCAATGATCATGGTATCATTTTCTTCTGTAGGAGATGCTTTATCAAATGATGTAGAAAAATTATCTACTTTTCGAAGGCAAAGTACTGAAAATCCGCCTTTCTGCTTTTCTGGGACACCCGGATAGTCGAGTGATTTGAATGCTGATTGTTGCGGGTTCAAATAGAGGCAGGTCACCAGTCCTATACAACCTGAAGCAAAGATATACATGAAAGGCTGTAAATGTATTGGCACCACACTACCTGCAACAAGGTCAGCTCGTGATCTTGCGGTGAAAGGGCTTTCTCAGATGCAGTACCTTCTCTTGGTAATAATCTACCAATGATGTTTAGAATCTTAGAAACAACATTCTTAGAAACCTTAAAATCCAAGTTGAAATCCTATCTCTCTTAACAATACCAGTACTTGACACAAGGATACTCATATGAACTCTCAATATCTCTTCTATATTTTCTTGTGCGCTCCGGAATAGACCATTTCTAGATAGACAGCGCCATACAATTGCCTGTTATTAACAATCATAATCGCTTGGTTTATATAGATCGGCATGAACACATGGCAGCGTGGGAGTCGCATGGTCATTGTGTGTGGCATCATTTCTTTAGGGTTAAGGCCTTTAAGGGGTCATCACACGACGAAACGACACGACATTTCTCTATGACGATATAAGCAGCAATCCATATATTAGGCCTATTAATTATCAAGGCATGACAAATTACAATACCATTTCCCCGTTAAGGTTCATCGCCCAGGTCTTATCCGCATGCACTGGCTATTAAACTTCAAAGATATATGTATATTTTAAAAAAAAATGTTATAGGCTACATCGTATACCGCCTACGTTTCAGTGCTTCTGTTAAATATGGAGCTGGTTCAGAACTTTAGGATCCACCAGAGATTAATGTGTTTAATATACCATCCCAATTATTCATAATTGTCTTTTCGGTGATATCAACAATCAGACAAGGGCCCTGTTGCATAAAGATTTATGTCATGATGACATAAATCTCGATCATGAGATAAAAGTTTTATGCAACAGGGCCAAGGTGACATAAGGTAGTTTTAGGTGTAGACAACTCTCTTGGCATACATAAAAAAAAATTAAACATTTCGCTTACTTCATGCGTTCTCTCCCTCTCCCCCCCCCCCCCTCCCCCTCTCGTCTCTCTCTCTCGTCTCTCCTCCTCTCTCTCTCTCTCTCTCTCTCTCTTCTCTCTTCTCTCTCTCCTCCCTCCCCTCCCTCTCTCTCTCTCTCTCTCTCTCTCTCTCTCCCTCTCTCTTTCTCTCTTTCAAATAGATGATTATTTTTTACTTGCTGAATCTTTACACAAATGTGTCGAGATATAATATACTGCATTCTTTGGGCGCAATAGGCCCTACGCACCTCCGGGCTAAAATTAATGATGACAGCCCCCCCCCCCCCCCCCCCCCCGGTGGACCCTACTACTGTGTTCTATAGAAGAAAAGCTCTTGTCGGCTGCTGAGCGTCAGCTGGCGATACATAGGAACTCATGAACTTGCAGCCTTATATGAGAAAATCATGTTTTGTATGTGTGAGTAATAGCGAACATGGTGTCAATTTAAATTATGAATAGACGCGAACTGCACATCAAAAAGATACATACTCCCCGGGGATCCTAATTTCTTTTGGCTTTTAGCATCCATGGCGGAAATCTGCCTTGAGACGAAAAGGGGGAATATCTGAAATTTTCTGACACGCGAAAGGAAAAGAAGCCACAGCTTTTGGGATGTCTTTTTTTATTTAGTATTATTAATATTACATGTATTTTTCTTGGCGTCACCTGCGCCTGGGAGGCGAAAAGCAAATTGAATCACTGTAACCTTCAGGTCTCTCCTCCCGATATCACTGATTGGGGGTGTGCAGGTAAACCACATACACCGGGGTTTCCCCCTACTCTTATACGAATAGCATGAATAGTGCAGTGGGATCTTACACGTGCAAAGATAGTGACTCTCCTTTACACGGGACCTCCATTTAACGTCCTATCCGAGGGACGGGGTGTTTTCCACTGTAGCATAGCCTGTGTCTATGAAACAAGGGAGGGGCACGATAACACACAATGTAGGCTTCAGTCATCCGCCTGGGTTGGACTCGAACCCACGATCTTTGGTTCGACAGGCAGGCGCTTTACCGACTGAGCCAACTCGCTCAGTCGGTAATTATTCGTACAAGCAAAAAAGCTTTCTCATGACCTTTGTTTTTTGCTAATTTTTTACTCCTATATTCAAAAGATGAGAAAATCATGGAGACGCGTCACCAACCTCACCCCGGATTTTTGCCTGATGGTTTTTTAATATCATTTTTTTTTTAGTCTGTACTGTTGTAAACCATCATCCGCGATAGATTGCCTCAAGGTCATCCATCATGAACTCTGTCTGACTTGCTCGAGTCCCTGGGGTATTTCATAATTTCATAAAGCATAACGCATTGAATATAGAGTGCCAAAGTAGGATGCCCGAAGTTTTTTCTGACGTTTTAACAAAGTGTGACTACATTTCCCATAATCACAACTGAACTGTGGGGAAAAGGATACTTCGCTATAAAAATGTAAAACAAAAGTAATGTTAAATAAGGGTTACGTCTGCATATTTTCATCTTAAACTGATGCTATTTATAATGAGTGAGAATTCCATTTGGCTTGCTATATTCAAGTCGTTTACAAACAGTTTAAGAAACAACCCCCTTCCCCCCCCCCCCCCCCCCCCCCCCCCCGGCTAGGAATATGAAACATTAATTCCAGTCTATTGATGCAATATACCTCCATTGATCCTGGGTAACACAATAGAAATGTAACATTGACGTTCTCAGAGAAAACCTTCATGATATGCTCAGATAGAGGTATGCACGGTTGGATCTTACACGTTTCCCTTGCACATGAAGTGGTTCTCTTAAATGCAGTTTTGAGAGTGAAAAATGAAATGTCAACAGGTGTAAGGCACAAGACAGTGAAAGATCCTGCGAGTACAAAGTTCAAATAGGCATGTCAAGTCGGTCATGGGATAGGAATATGTGGAAAATGGTCCAGAAACAGAGAGAAAGACCCCGAGAAAGACAAACATAAGACAGACAGATCTTGGGAGACAGACAAGGAGAAATGAAATACAGTGGGAAAGGCGATGAACGGGGTAAAATAAATAAAGGTAACAACGAATGTGTGAGCAGACGAGCATGACCCTGAAAGAGAGAAAGAACGAGGAAGAAGTTGAGACAAAAAGAGTGAGGGAAGAAGATAGATAGACAGAGATAGATAGATAGATAGATAGATAGATAGATAGATAGATAGATAGATAGATAGATAGATAGATAGATAGGGAGAAAGATGGAAGAGGGGAGAAGCATAAATAGCCTACAAGAAGTGGGGAAAATGGTATCGCAACTCGCTAATTTTTAAGTGGCGCGTCGGACCAAATTCGTCTTCAAGACAGTCAGCCGCCTTGTTTTTCTATGAACAAAATGAAAATTCGTCATATTTCCATAACCGCATTTCCAAATTTGCCGAAGGATCTGCAAGAACATGTTTACAATAGACCGTGGCAAAATTGGGTCAATAGATTTTTCTTCAGCTTCGCCTATATGATATTGCCAAATTTGTAGACAGAAAATTTCTTTTGGGGGAAATCACGCCCCCTTCATCCCCCCCCCCCCCCCGCATTGTTGGTGAAAATAAACCGGATACAAAGAATGAGTAATACAGTCATGGGTGTCGATCCGGGGGTGGGATATATCGCTCCCCCCCCCTCCCATATTTCAAGTACGATGTGACCTGTATTATCATCCCCCAATAGGTCACATTAAAAAATGGCATAGTGATCAATTGAAGAATGAATGAATGAATGATGAAGATGATGATGATGATGATGATGATGATGATGATGATGATGATGATGATTCGTATGATTATAAACGACCTTGTCATTATCATTCTTTTTTATTTTCATAATGCTTATCTTTTATAGGGTATTCAAATTGATAATTTGGGAATAAAAATAGATATAACAGCAAGCAAGCGAGCGGTAAGTTGACCTTAAGTAGATGAAATTCTAGAAGGTAATGGCCTGTGACCAATACACTATGAGACGGAAGATGCTGAAGATGTACGTAACTGTAGAATGGAGTAACAATAAACTGGAACCTGTTCTCAGCTTACAAATTTCCCTTTTTTCGCTCGCTCGCTTTGCTAGCTCGTAAAATTCGGGCAGCAAGCACTCTCATATTCCAGCAGTGAGATCGCAATATTATAATATTTTGGCAGCGGGCTGTCTGACTATCCTGGAATACTGCAGGAAGATGTACATGTAATTATCTGGTGCTGGTGCTGGTGCTGCATTTTGGTGACGAATCGACGTTGTAAAAAAAAAAAAGATTGTTTTGGTGGGTCGCTAGCTTCGCTCGCTCATAATATTAAAAAAACGGTATGATTTCCTACAGCCCGCATATTCGAGAGATAGGTGATTTAGTATATCATTTAGATACGTGTATCTTCCAGGCCAACAGTGTATTTTGATGATGAAGAGTTAGGTGTTGTTGTGTTTTTTCCTCGCTCACTTTGCTCACTCGTACAATTTTTAGAAATAAGATGGTTTCGGAAAGTAAACAAATTTGGCAAGTGAGGTGACCAAATATATTATTTCGATATCTTATAGGTCTATACTATATTCTATTGACAAATTAATACTTATACCGGGAGAAAGGGCGTATTTTTCCTCGCTCACTTCGCACGCTCATATAATTTTGAGAAGAAAAGATGCATTTTAAAACTGAAAGAAAAAAATGGTAGGTGAGGTTACCGAATATAATTTTGAAATATCTTTTAGTCCTTTAGTGTATTTTGATGATGAAATACCACTTCTGTTGTCAAAAGAGTGTATTTTTTCATCGCTCGATCGCTTCGCTTTCTTGTAATATTCAGAAACGGAGGTTTCGGACAGCAAACATATTGGGCAAGCGAGGTGTCAAAACAGAGTCGTATTAGACAATGAGATGATTACGACATACATCATTTATATATCTTATAAAAGATGTATTTTTATGACGAAATAACACTTCTACCCTTACAAAGAGTGGCTATTTTGCTTGCTCGTTCTCTTTGTTCGCTAGCGAAATTTAAAAACAGGATGGCGAATAATCCAGCAGAAAGTATCAGCTCCCCCAACTTTTAAAACCGCTGTCCCTAAACATTCCCTTAAAGTAATACAAATCTACATCTGCGATATCATTGAAAACAATTTCTTGTGTGTTGGGAGTAGATGAGAATGTGGCATTGTTAGCAAATTTGGGGTTGCTTTGTCACTTTGCGGCATATTTAGGTCTTGCACCCCTCCCCCCATTTAATGTTCTAGCGACGCCCGTACCTCCCCCACTCGAATGCTTCGCTCCCTCGCCGAGCATATTCAGCATCAGTCATCCCCAAACCACGAATACAAATCGACACCCCTTAACACAATGATGAATACGAGTCATATACTTTTAAGGGGTACATACCTCTGATTTCTGCTCCTCTCCTCCTCCTTCTTCATGTTCTTGGTAATGTCCTCGTTGACATTTTCTTAAGAACCATGTGAGAAACAGTGGTTATTAGATCCGTCATTGTAGAACAACTTTTGAAATTCCTCTCAACGTAGAAATCCAGGGGTATATATCGCTTGATTGCTTGAGCAATGCTTGAAATTCAGCATCAAAAATCCTCACGACTGAAGAGAAATGCAGGGGTGTAGATTCTCAGAGTTTAAACTAGCAATAACGAGATAGCTTTCAAAATTAGGGGACCAGACAGATTCCCAAGAGCAATGATTGAAGTAGTAGATCATAAATAACTTTCGAAATTCCCCCAAACTTAGAATTCCAAGGTGTAGATTCTGAAATAAATATGTACGAATTGTGATAAGAAAAAGCCTTAAAGACCTACTTATCAAGTTACAGAAATCCAGGGGTGCATGGAGATTTCCAGAGGGATTTTTAAACAATGGTCATAAAGAGCTTTGTAAATCCTCAAAACTAAAAAATCCAGGCGCGACTAAGCATAATTCCCAAAGTATGTTTGAACTCAGATCATGAATTGTTTTTCAAAATCCTCAAAACTCAAAACTCCGTCTTGATTCTTGCAGTGGAAATTTAGGTGGTACAATGTAGAAGTATGATCAGGATGATAATCCCAAAGATAGCTAGATACTTGCTGCTCCTATGATGTCGGTATTAGAATAATGGTCGATTGTACCCCAAACAAATATGATGAACTGACTGCAAAGTATTTCGCTCTTCGGTTCACCTGGCTAAGGTATAACGATTATGTATTCAATGAATCTTCATGATGTTCCAACACACCCAACCAAAAACACTGTTCGAACGTAAAGACCTTGATCATGATCATACTGATCGTTCTATCGGCGAAGTCTCAGTCCTGCGATCTATAACAAATAACACCAAACACGGATTAAACGACAGGGTCGGAGCCCAATTTCCTTGCGATCTACACCACTGTTGACAAATGGCAAAACTTTGATGATCTGATCACTCAGCCATACAGAGATCTATAGAAGTTGAGGTATCAGTTGATATTAACGTCTTTATTCACCGGATTGTATCAACAAAGCTGCCAAATAGAGCACGGTTATGACACGGCTTTCCATCAAATGCAGAATACAGACGCTGTCATAATGCGCATGCGTTCACATGAGGGATGGGGGTAGGCACCTGGCACGTAGCCAGGGGCGTTAGGGGGTCACCCCCTCCCCCAGCCAAAAACAATCACACAAACAAAGAAAAATAAGATTGAACGAGCAAGAGAGAAAGGTGAGAGAGCATCTAGGAAGAGTAAAGGAACAATGACAAAGAAACGTCCAGTCCTCCTTACACCCTCTCCATAGGGAGGGCTGGGGCGCCACTGCATCCCCTGGATAATTTGAAACCAAATTCTACTAAAAATCAAATCAGATCGAATTGATTCATTGAAATAAGATCCGCAATTTCTTATCATTATCAATGCAACACAGTTTACAAATGAATCGTTGGTATATCTACATGTAGACCTTTCGGCTGTCCAGGAGTTGATCAAGCATTAGGTGAGCACAACAATAGTCTAGGTTTGGTACTGTTTCAACATACCTGGGGGTGTTTCGTAAAGCTGTTCGTAAAGTTACGAACGACTTTACGAACGACTTGAATGTGGCAAGCCAAATGGGATTCTCAATCATTATAAATCGCATCAGCTAAAGGTGGAATATGCAGATGTAGATTAACTTTACTTTTGCTTACAATTTTTTTTATTGCAAATTATATTTGTTGCCACAATTTAAATGAGATTAGGGGAAGTGCAGTCACACTTTGTCAAAACGTCAGGAAAATTTTGGGCATCCCATTTGGCACTTCATATTCTAGTCGTTCGTAAAGTCATGCGTAGCTTTACGAACAGCTCTATGAAACACCCTCCCCCCCCCCCCCCCGTAGCCATTGACATAAAACACTGTAGCAGAGAACCTGAAATATACCTGACGTCGAACGTGCGAATCACTTACTGAGCGAGCAAAACGCGCTCGCTAGGGGAGAGGGTGCAGGGAAGGGGGAGTTCCCCCCCCCCCCCCAAGCTCCGACGTTTCTTTTCCACTGTTCCTTGTTTACTCCCGCTCTTCTTACGTTCTCTTACCTTTTTCTTTTCTCGCTCACGCTTTTTTCTTTCTTTTTTCTTTCTTTTTTTGGTGGCGTTTTGGGGGGCGACCGCCCCCATCACCCCCCCCCCCGGCTACGCGCCTGACTTCTAAAGCGATTTAAATTTGTCTCAGTGGACCTTATACACGCTACAAAGGTGTTTGTTGTCAAAGTTTTTGAAACCTGTGAATTTAAGTTGTGATATTTCTCCCATTTGCCCTCAATGCTTTTCTCCGAATGGAGGTGGATCCATGTGAACAAGAACTGTTGTACTTCGTAATCCTCACATTTCTGCTCACAAGAGCTGAAGCCTTTGATATTTACTTTCAACTTTCATATGCAGTTTAGTATCATTTCAAAACTGTACAGTAACTTTATCTATTTATTACCAATAATGATAATAATAATCATGATAAGTGTGATTCAATCTGTGTTAAGTTTCTGTTCAATTGTTTAGCAGTTTAGTGGATTAACAGTACAAAACAAAACAAAACTAGCAAGAATAGTTTCACAATCAAGTAAGATTACTGGGATTCCTTTAACCAAGCTAGAAGAAATTGTTCAATCTGCAATGTCTCTTAAGATTTCATGCCATTCTAAAGGATGAGTTTCACTCCCTGAGGGAGCTAATCCTGAATAGATCTGGTCGGATTAGACTCCCGAAGGTGAGAACAGAAAGGTTTTACGACATCTTTCTTGGTGTGGGCATCGAAGTGCTACAATGTAAATTTTGGAAGATAACTGAGAAGATAACTACTTTTGTAATAATGCTATACAGTATATACTTTTCTTTTTATACCCCCGCCAAACGAAGTTTGAAGGGGGTATATATAGGAATCAGCGTACGGTCGTTCGGTTGGGCGGTCGGTCTGGCGGTCGGTCCGTTACAAATCATGCGGATCGAACTACTTCCTCATTTCTCGAGCAGTGCTCATGAAATTTGGCACAGGAGAATTGGAATATATGAATAATCATGATAACAGTTTGGAAACATGAATAAAACATGCATCATTTTGGACCATATTTAGTCATGGTCAGCATCTATAAATAAGATATGAGGACATTATCATTCTCACATTAATAAAACATGAGGACTTCCTGATCATATAGGGTCAGGATAAAATAATAATTCTCAGTAGAAGGTGGTTGACGAAGTCCAAAGGAATGTGCTTATCACCAAGTGTTCTGGGGTTTTATATGGTTGACCATGATGAATTATTCCAAAGTGTGGATGTGTTTAAAGCACTGTTTTAAAGGGTTTCTATATTGAGGACTGTAATATTGGGTCTTACAATAATAATAATAATGATAATAATAATAATAATAATAATAATAATAATAATAATAATAATAATAATAATAATAATAATAATAATGATAATAATAATAATAATAATAATAATAATAATAATAATAATGATAATAATAACAACAATAATAATAACAACAATAATAATGATGATGATGATGATGATGATGATGATGATAATGATGATGGAGATGATGATGATGATATTCTGCCTTCAAATAGCGCTAAATCCATCTCTCTGAGCGCTTTACAGAAATATTATTACCCCAGTCGTAGGATTCAGGGTTGCCGGCACACAATGTATGCACCTACTCCACTCCCGAGGGAGCATTCCAACCAGGCGACATTTTACAGGCGCTCACAATGCTAAACAAATCACAACGACTTTTGCATCCTACCGGGTACCCTCTTACACCTGGGTGGAGAGTGGCAATTATAGATTCATATCTTGCCATCTTACATCAAAATTAATGAAGAGGAAGATTAGTGTGAACAGGGCAAAATGAACGTTAATACGGTTTTGCCAAATTTTTTTTTGGAAGACAAAAAAGTCCTCTCTGCAAAGCGCAATGATTGTTTTGCTGAAGATAAATATTTTCATTTTCGGAATTACAAACCTTCTGAAACACGACATGAATCTGTAGATCCTTCATAAAGAGATGGAAAATCAGATGTGCACAGAATAAAATCAGTATAATCAGTAATGCCGTTATACATGTAGCTACTGCAATAGACGCAATGGAGAACTGGATTCATGGTATTGTGGCCATTACAAAGATAAAAAAGGGG
>CM057169.1:189405-216963 GCA_029962745.1 Echinometra lucunter | reverse complement strand
TTCTGTGCTGAAATAACATCATTAATCACCAATATTCCAGCAATAACCCCAGGAATTTGGTTATTCATGGTTTTGGTACGTGACAAAGTAGAGAGAGCAGATCGAGAGAACTCATTTTAACTCGAGAGGTCATGATTATGAAACGGTACGTTCACACCCAATATATTGGGTGTGAACCAAAGGTCATATCATTATAATATTCTGTATACGTTATACACCTTTTGAAGCTCTTCCTATCGTTACCGGAAATCTCAAGAGATAATAATAATAATAATAATATGCAACATTTATATAGCGCTTAATACAAATGTTTCTAAGCGCTGCATATTCTAGTTGGAATCTGTTGGCGTAGTCAAAGGAAGAAAACGTGGAATATTTATCATTTATTTATTTATTTATTCATTTGTTTGTTTATTAATCATTTTTTATCAATTAATCATTCATTCATTTATTCATTTTTCATTTATTTATTCATTTATTTATTTACATATTTGTTCGTTTATTCATTCATTCATTTATTTGTTTATTCATTTATTTATTTATCTATTTATTTATTTATTTAGAAAAGGAAAGATGATAGAGTAGGTAGTAAAGGAGATGTTATGTCAATATTGCTTAAGCAGGGCAGGATCCAGGATTTCTTAGTGAATGAGGGTGCACAATATCAAAAACAAAATGTGATAAGGAACAAAAACGGAGGTTATCAGCGTTGGGGGTGTTTTTAAAGCTTAAAGGCATTGGTTAACATTGTTATGATTTTAAAAAATCTTGTTTTGTTACTTGAAAATGGGATAAACATAAGGGTTATAGTGTAAAAATACCAGTCTGAAAGTTTCAAAGTATGATATCCACAGGAAGTATTTTTAAATATAAAAAATGTGAACCAATGTTACCAGGGTCGGTTGCATAGAATAAGGAGTTCGCATGCGCGTATGACTCACCGTACCATACTGTGTGTATTGGCGTATCACGCGGCGGGAGGCGCATAACGGCATTTTCAAATTCAAGCAAAGTGGTCCTCTTAGTGATTGTCTCGTGAGACGAAGGATAATAAAATCGCCGTTTGCGTCTAACTTACACTTTTTCATTCCAAATTATGGTTGGTTTCAGGGTTTTTGAGTACAAATACAAGTACTCATACACATGTTTCATCTTAGTTTGAGAATCCTTTAAATCAGCTACTCACAAAGTTAGCCAATGCCTTTAAAAGAAACATGAGGTTCAATGTGAGGCGATATTTTGCAGGAAATGTCCCCTCAGATTTCCCGTGTTAAACAGTGTTAAACTTACTTTGGAATGAGTTAGGAAACCGATGTAACTGACAACAGATCTCTTCTCTAATGACTGTTGAGAATTTTAGGTTATTTTGAAATCTAGTAATCATGTTTATTACTTGGTGAGGATGTCCGCTTTGGATGTATAAACATGATAAAGGAAAACCATGAAAGATCACGTCATCGGTGTATATTGCCTTTTTACTTCTATCTAACTATCGTACAAAAGAAATTTTTAGCTATGCAAAACCAAATACCACTATTTGAAAAGGTTATGTTGGTTGTTAAAACTCATTATGATATGGACGGATATAGCAAAAACAAATCAAGAGACTTCCCTTCATTTTGCCAAATGTTTCTGAGAGTTATTGTTTTATTTTGTATTTTTGTGCGTTTTGTAATAGAATTGGTGACTGAGAAATTATACTTGCTATGTTGCAGTGCGGCTGATAATCATGACAAGTCATAGAATAGTGCACGCATCGATCCTTTATGAAAATGATTATGTTTCTAAATATGATAAAGGAACCCTGTGGAAGGGTTAATAGAAAACAACAAGGAAACAAAAATGATATGATGAATTTGCGCAGTCGTTTGTATCGTTTGAATTGTTGCTTTTAATTGGGTCACACGCCTAACAGGTCATTCTATAGATATTTTGATTTATGTGATGATAAACTTTTATGCAAAAGAATTGAATGTTATCTTTTGATAGATCAAGATCTTGTCATAAATCAGTGTTCCAAACTAACAATATTTTGACAACCAGTACCAGTCGTAACATACCCATCAACCCACTGGCTAAATTATCCCATTCCTCTACAATCTAAGTACATGAATCGTTAGGTTCCTGTAAGCAATGAGTTAAGGGGGAAGGAAGAGAATATAAGATGGAAAAGTTTGGAAAGACTAACATACAGCCTTTGACATTTGTTTAGAAAGAGAAAAATACCAGCAACTGCATCTATTTCAGTACCGGATTTAGAGTTTTATTTAAAATCAATATTGCAGGAAGTCGGGAGCTCTCGATGCATTTTTATATGAAAACTACAAGGTAAATTTACTTCGTTTGCTCACAAATTTGATGATTACGTAACGGATCTGACTGAATATGAAGAACTGGTGTGGACCCAGGCTTCTTGATATAAAATAAGGACTGCATGCACCCCCCCCCCCCCCCCCTCCCCTGAAGGTTTATATTTCCGAATCTTCCTTAATTATTCTGGGTTCATTTTATTCAAAGATTTGGAATTCCGAAAAGTTCTTAATTCTGAATATTAGTTATGATTCCGGAAATAATAAAGGTTTCTTCATTCCAATCATGAATTATCAGTAGGTTCTTAATTCCGAAAGTTCTTAATTCCGAAAGTTCTTAATTCCGAAAGTTCTTAATTCCGAAAGTTCTTAATTCCGAAAGTTCTTAATTCCGAAAGTTCTTAATTCCGAAAGTTCTTAATTCCGAAAGTTCATAGTACCAAAAATAGAACTCTGCATAACTTCTGAAACTAAAAGTCTTGGGAATAATGAACTCTATTTATTTATTTTCAGAATTATGTACCTTGCTTCTATTTTCGGAAAGAGGAAACTTCTGAATAAGGAACCTTCTGAATACAATTCCGGAATTATGAAACCACTGAATTTGTGTATTTGTGTTTCGAAATTATACCTTTGGAATAACGGACATGAGGGGAACAACCTTTGGAAATACGAGTGCCCCCCCCCAACCCAAAAAAAAAGAGAATGAATAAACAAATAGATTTTGAAAAATAAGGTCCTTTCATGATGTAATTGAAGGGAATAAGAATTTAACCGTTTATAATTCAAGTAATGTAAAATGTATTATATTGTAGTACAATGATTTATAGGTTTGATTTCTTCTCAGAATAATTGTTATGAACTGTTTTGTTGGAAATGAAATTAAACTAAACTGAACTGAACTGAACAGAATCGCCAAGTCAGACTGAGCAGGTGTATATAGATAGACCTCCCGGAGCTAAGCGTACTGTTTGCTTATAAAATTGAGATCCAGGAGTGAAATACCTGAACGACACATTTTCAATCATCTGAGTTTATTTCTTGACGGGCTGACAGATGAAAGTCTCAGTAAGGTCAGGAGCTTGGCGGTGAAAAGAAGGATTAAGAATGTTTGAAGACTTGTCGAAGTGCTGCCTTTAACAATAATAACCGCTAGCTCTAAGGCGTGTCAATAGAAATGTGATTGATAGATTGATGGAATTTAGACTTTTTCTTTTAATACATGTAACACCCAATCTCCCCCCCCCCCTCTCTCTCTCTCTCTCTCTCTCTCTCTCTCTCTCTCTCTCTCTCTCTCTCTCTCCCAATCTCTCTTAGTTTGTCTACCTTTCTACAAACATTCCTTTAATCCCCTTCCCTCTCTCCAAGTCTTGTTCTCTTTCATGTAGTATTATCTCCACCTCTTCCTCTAAAATGCCTCCCTCAAAGTTAAAGGGGAACTTCACCCTGAAAATAAGTTGGTATCAATAAAAGCAGAAAAATTGGAGAAAAATATTGGTGAAGGTTTTACGAAAATCCATCAAAGATTAAGAAAGTTATCAATTGTTAAAGTTTTTAATTTGTGACGTCATATGCGAGCAGCTACCCCTTATGTTATGTAATATAAATTCCATAAATTCCCATTTTTTAATGGTTCATGATAACTGAAAAATTCTTTCTTTCAGAAGCGGGTATGAAATGATGTGTCTGATGATATATTGGATGTACAAGTAAAAACATTTTCGACTTTCTGAGAAAATGGCATTTTATGGAATTTATATCATATGATATATGGGGGAGCTGCTCGTATGTGACGTCACAAAATCAAAACTTTAAAAACCAATAACTCCGTTATCCTTAGACCGATTTTTGCCAAACCTTCACCAATATGTTTCTTTTGTTTTTCTGCTTTTAATAAAAGGAACTTAAAGTCAGGGTGAACTTCCTCTTTAATATAGAACTTCAGGCTCGGCAAACTAGCATTCATATTTGCATGATTAATTAGACGGGGTCCGCCCGCGAGGCCGAAGGCCCGCGAGACCGACTTTTTTTTTTTTTTTAAATCTTATTTTCCTTCATCAGGAGCCGCGGTCGAGTGGTTTAAGGCGCCTTGTTGCAGCGGCGTAACAGGTGCCTGTTATCAGAAAGGGGGGGGGGGGGGCAGAGCCAAATATATCCCGGTAACTCCGTCTAGAATTAGTGGCGTAGCTAGGATTTCATTTTATGGGGCGGTAGTGAGCACGGGAAGCGCGTTCCCAAGGGGGGTGCAGGGAGGGGGGAGTGTCCCCCGCGAGAAGCGCGGAAGCTCCAACGTTCCTTTGAATCGTTCCTTGTCTGCTCCCGCTCATCTTAAGACGTCCTCCGCCTGTTATCGGGGGGGGGGGGGGTTGTGGGCAGAGCCAAAAATGTCCCGGTAACTTAGTCCAGAATCAGTGGCTTTGCTAGGATTTCATTTTAGGGGGCGGTAGTGAGCACGCGAAACACTTGCGAAACACTTAATACTGAGCGCGCGAAAGGCTCTCCCTATAAGGGGAGTTTTCCCCCTCCCCGCGAAGCACGGAAGCTCCGATGTTTTCTTCGAATTGTGCCTTGTCTGCTCTTGCTCTTCTTACGTTTTCCCCTTTCTTTTTCTTTCTTTCTTTTTTTTTGTTGGCGTTTTTTGGGGGGGCGCGACTGCCCCCGCCTTTTTGCTACGAGGGTGTAATCAATTAATAAATATAGACGTTCATTTATTTATTCATCATTCATTCATTCATTCATTCATTCATTCATTCATTCATTCATTCAGCTATTCATTAATATTGATTCCTTTTTTAATATCAATTTTCTGAGATAAAATTTCAGCTTCTGCCGGAGTATTAACTTATTAGACTTGGAATAGTTTGCAAAAATGCTTTTCATGATACTACGAAATCGGACACCCCATCCCGTCTCTCACTTCATCGTCTAACGAAATCATGCCAAAGTCTCTGAAGAAATCTACACAACCGTGGTGAAACCAAAAAATGTTACAACAATTAGAACATAATTCTTAATGAACTGATGAACCAAAATACAGTGGTGCCGCATCCGAAGTGGGCTGTTGCAAATTACAAGCTTTTCTTTTTTAAAAGAAATATTCTAACCCTATTTTGCATAATAAACGCACACACTCATCCCACGCACTGAGAGACACAGAGCACGCTCAAATAAATTGGATATTCTTCTAAGTTCTTTTCCTCTATACTTTTCTCACAGCTCATTTTACTTTCAATTTCTCCTATCGTTCCTCTTGACATTCCCCCCTCTCTGTCTCTTACTCTCTCTCCCTCTCTGTTCTCTTCCAATTAAGTTAACATCTTGATTCCTAAATAAATGCCCCCTCTCTGCACCCCCCCCCCCCTCCCCAGAGAGCCCGTTTCGCGCGCTCAGTAAGTGTTTCGCACGATTCGCATGCCCACCACCGCCCCCCTAAAATGAAATCCTAGCAACGCCACTGATTCTAAACTTAGCTACCGGGAATTATTTGCCCCCCCCCCCGATAACAGGCAGAGGACGTATCAAGATGAGCGGGTGCAGACAAGGAACGATTCAAAGGAACGTCGGAGCTTCCGCTCTTCTCGCGGGGGACACTTCCCCCTCCCTGCACCCCCCTTGGGAGCGCGCTTCCCGTGCTCACTACCGCCCCCCTTTACTGAAATCCCAGCTACGCCACTAATTCTAGACGGAGTTACCGGGAAATATTTGGCTCTGCCCCCCCCCCCCCCCCCCTCTGATAACAGGCACCTGTTACGCCGCTGCAACAAGGCGCCTTAAACCACTCGACCGCGGCACCTGATGAAGGAAAATAAGATTTAAAAAAAAAAAAAAAAAAGTCGGTCTCGCGGGCCTTCGGCCTCGCGGGCCTTCGGTCTCGCGGGCCTTCGGTCTCGCGGACCCTCGGTCTCGCGGGCCTTCGGTCTCGCGGGCTGTCACCAATTAGACAGAGAGGGGAACTTTACTAATGTCACATTTCCTTCGAGCAACAGATATACTAACAGACTTATAATACAAACAAACATTGATGCAGAATGAAGAAAAAATGTGTATAGTGAGAAAAGTAAATAGATTTCTCTCTTTTTTATTGGTATATAAAATGACCGATCAGCAGCAAGATGAAAGGATCGGTTTACAAATTTGAAAGCATAAGTATAACAATCACTATACAGTACAGTAACAAAACGACAGAAACAAAAATACTAATGCAAAAATATAGGCAATACAGATAGAGAGAGGGGGTAATAGGAGAGAAGAGGAACATGAAAGGGAGAGAGAGAACGAGAGAGAGAGAGAGAGAGAGAAGAGATGAAATAAAAAAGGGGGGAAATAAGAGCAGCTAGGTGCTTATAAGCCAATCGCGACAAACTTGCATAAAAAGGCCCCAAGAGAGTGGTGTAGTACAAGAATGCCTTAGCATTAATATAAATCAAGCTTAAAGATTGTTTTTTTTTTTTCATTTTTGTTTTTATTGAAAATAGAACTCAATATCATAACATATTTACAATAACAACATATCAATACAATAGATGGGAACACATGATTATTTTATATGTAACTGCTTTATAACATGTCTTTCTCAAGTTGATTTTATGACATTGATATATTTTTTATGATGTTGACTTGTTATGATTGTATTTATTTGATTTATATTTTGTTGAAAATGAAATAAATGAAATGAAAATGAAATGAATATACAAAACACGGTACAACAGAAGACAATACAACACAAAACAACACGACACAAAGACAATGCCTCATTTCAGTCAGTAAAGGCTCACCCTGACATGCAACAAAGTATAATGTGAGAAAAAGATGGACTCGTCAAGGTGAGGCTCCACTGAAATACAGTTATATTTGCGATAGAATAACATAAATGATAATAAGCATACAATTTATTTAATGGCAGGGGACCAAGATTCTACATGAAAGAGAGTGACCATTTCCTAAAGTGGGAGCTCAATTTACCTTTTTTCTCTGCTATTTTATATTCAATTTTCTGTTTCATTTTTACAAATGAAAGGAAACCCTGGAAATTTAATTCTACCTCTTGAAATTTACAGCGAATAACATAGAATTTGAGGCACAGGAATAAAAAGTTGATACATACATCATGCCTGCCACCTAAGTCAATACCAAAAATAAGAGCAAACTCAGAATACACAGTCGTCTTCTTCGTCATATTATCAATATAATCTCCAAGCTTTTTCCACAATGGAGCAACTACTGTGCATTTACAAAATATATTACATTAAGCTTAAAGATAAATTGGAGTTCTGGTCATGCGATCATAATGTAAAAGAAACTGTTCCAAGGCAACTGGGAGAGTAAGAATATGAACACATTGTCAGGTGTCTAGTGTGAGATTTTGAGATTATCAAATAATCGAATTGATAAAATATTAAATTACTTTCCCCAAAAAGTACTTGCAGACACTGCGCAAAGTAATTTTTCACACGCAAAGCTGGTATGAGTGTTACCCCCGAACTTTTCAACTTTTTTGTCATATTTCCAATAATGAAGGCATTTGAAGGGCGTTCCTTCCTAGGGGATATTGTTACTATGATTATTCTTCCTAACTGACACGGAAAGAATGAGAAAGCTCCCTAATTATTTTTCACCTTTCCCAGAACTCAAACTTCTCTGTAAAGCCATACCATTTCATGAAGGCCGTTCTTTACACATAAACTCTATGGAATATTAAACCTTTTGTTAAAATCCGTAACTTCAAAAGATGTATTGACGATCAAAGATAATCTTCTAATGCCAACTTTGAGGTCGTTGCTTTCAATGGGATACTATTGTCGTTGGATTGCTTGACACTTTTTACCGGCAATAATCATGCTACTGAAAAAAAGTGTCCCTTGGCTAAAAAGCGGCTTTCGGGGTCCCTTTCTTTAGTTATATTCGTTTCCAAACAAATCTTTACATTCCCAGTATTGAATCTCTGAACCAGACGTAGACGTATCTCAACAGTGTAAAGTTTTTAGCTCTGGGTGATTAACCGCAGCATTTTACCAATGATGACAAAAATCTCTGAACTAGACGTAGACGTATCTCAACAGTGTAAAGTTTTTAGCACCGGGCTATTAACCGCAGCATTTTACCAATGATGACAAAAATCTCTGAACTAGACGTAGACGTATCTCAACAGTGTAAAGTTTTTAGCTCTGGGTGATTAACCGCAGCATTTTACCAATGATGACAAAAGAAAAGTAATGAATCAGGGTTGAAATTCATTGGCAAACCGCTAACTTAATATGGAATTCACGATAGATAATATAGTTCTTGTGAAATCACCAAGAACGTCAAAGCTGCTTATATGTCCGTCCAAATTTCAGACAAGTTTATGAATACATGAAAAAGTCATGTCAACAAGTCGAAAATGAAGATCCTTCATCTTTTAAAAATCATTTTTAAGTCATCTATTCATTTTATAATCTTTTCGGGGGTAATGAGTGAAATAGCGGTTGGAAAACTTTGAAAGAATCTGAAAACCCCTTTCATTTTTTTGGTTTTATTTGTATTTTAATTAATGTTCATTTTTAAATTGATACATATCTAAATATTTCATTGATGTATGAAAATATGATATTTGTGCAATTTGCATGCTCGTTGTCAAAGAAGAGCAGAAATGGCAATGATTCAAATTCTAAAGAAAGAAGAATGTTCTTTCTAGCTGAAAAAAAAATAATGCTTTTTTCACAATGCATTTGGATTATTCCGTTCAATTCTTTATTATTTCATTTCCAACAGAAAGGAAAACAATGGCATTACAAGTAGTTATTACAGAAAATATATGCACATATTCACTTTTTTCTTGAGAACTATACACATTAATAAATTGTTATAATGAATTATCAAAAGAAATTCTTAAATTCTGAGGAAATTATTCACTGTTATTACACTCCTTAGACCAGTTCAAGAACCTCTGTAAGGGCCACTGTTAATGTTTTTGTTAGAGAACATGGATTAATTACGTCTGAATACCAGTCCTGCAGCTACTTTTTTCATGAAGATGTTTTGTGACGTATACAAGTCGGGTATATATGGGGTGCAAATAGACCTGTTTACTAATTTTATGCATATTAAAAGTTGGACAAAAGTTTCCCTTGACAACCAAGAAGCTTGCCAGAGGCTTGTCGGACATAGCAACAACTAATTCAAACTTGATTCCATCTATTCAGATGCTATTATGCATAACAGGTGAACTGAATAGTTGGTAACCAAGGGTTTTGGAGAGAGAGGTGCATAAATTTGGATACCATTAGTAAACAGGTCTATTGTAAAGCGTTGTACATAGCCATTGTAATGCAATGTAAGGCCCATTCGCATGAGGGTTTCATGACTGCATCATACCTGCACTAATCGAATATTTGGAGGTAATTACGAGAGTTATTAAAATATTGTCTGCAATGCTCATTCTAGTTTCACTCTTCAGTCGATATCACTCTTTTACAGGGCTTCAATCCGCTTTATATTTTATAGGGGACACGAAAGAAATTTTCCAACGGATGTCTCCTTTTATCCTAATAATAGTGACGAGATTTAAAAAAAAAAAGAGGAAGGGTCCTTGGCTTTTTCATGTGTCTCATGTTACCCGAAAAATTCGCTGACAAGATATTAAACGAAATAAAAGACTTCCATAATTTAGGGAAACATGCCCTATTGTGTCCCCCATCCTTTAAAAAAATTGAGGTGTGTCCCCTGCCCCCCCCCCCTCCCCCAGTGGAGTAACGCCCATGCTCTTTCATGACGCTGGCCTAACATCAGCAAATGATGCGTCGTGCCGTCGTGTCGTCTTCAGATGTCATTACAAAGTGTTTTGTCAAAATGTTTTGTGGCAAATGAACATAATGAGAAGATTTACAAAGGATAATGCAACGGATTACATGGATGTGCTCCCAAATAAAGGACAGAGTTTAATGACCGTATGGGATTGGAAATGTCACTCTTTAGTGGTCACAATATTGTCAGAGATCACTCTTTATTTTGGAGTGGAAGTCTACACTAGAGTCAACTGAAAATAATAAAAGGGTCTATTCGAAACTACAGAGGTATCCACCTCAGGAGTAGTTTGAAGTACTTGAAAGTGGATTCCAATACTTTGAGTGTGGATTTTCGCTTCAAAATTACAGAGGAATCCACCCGAGTACCATCATTTGCAAAAGTTTAAGACCACCTGGAAATTTGTGGATATTTCAATCATTTAGAATGCATTATTTTGTCTCATTGAATGATTACATAACATGTGCACCATGAATGTGTTGAAAATAAATGTATGTCTCAAAAAATGAATATGTTTAACTTTTTTTCTTTCAGTTATTGCATTTTGGAAGAGTGGTCTTAAACTTTTGCAAATGATGGTAGTGGTTTGAAGTACTTGAAAGTGGATTCCAATACTTGACATGCTTTAAGCGTGGATTTTTGCTCCAAGACAAAGTGATTCATTTTCAAAGATTTTCACTCCTTTGTGTTTAGATAGTAACCACTATTCAGCTTCACAATCCCGTCCTTATTACAGCATACATAATGCACGTTGCACGAGAAGCGTTATATACAAGCCTGGCGTAGGATTGCGTCAACGACTGGCGCGGCCTTTGACACGCAAATTGCTGATGTGTGCATCGTACAAAGGCTAACACGAGGCATCATAATTTTGCAGACGTCAGAACCATGTCAGTGACAGGTATGGTCTTCTGCATGTCTTGAAAGAATGATATAATTTGAAATGTGATATCAGACGGAACAGTTCCAAGAGTGCTCTTGATAATTAATTTTCAACATTTACATTTATTTATATACTTATAAATACTTTATATACATTTATAAGTTGATGATGTAATTATTTCTGATGTATGTATTTTTATTTAATGTTGAAGAAGGAAAAATAAAATAAATGAAATAAATTAACTAGAATATATTGGTAAATTACCTTCACAGGCTCGAATAGCGCAGCTAATGACGCAACCGAAATGATGCCTCTTCTGACCTAGTCTAAAATAAACAGGGCAAACAAAGCTATGAATTTCTGGCGCATTGGCTTATTCCTTCACAGATTTGATTAGCGCAAGTAATAGCGCATATGAAATTACATAAGCCCGATTCAAACGACGCGTCCATTTTGCTGACCGTAGGAATGGATCCTCGACTGCATGGTAGGTCTCTGGGGCGTCATGAAAGAGTGACATTGTTTGAATGTGGTTTCAAAATTACTATTCTTTTAACAGTATGAGGTATTCAAAGTGGCGCCTCGTGTTATAGGTGGACCTAAACAGGTGTGGATAATGCTCTTGCTTTGTCTCATGTGGGAAAAATTAATAAGGTACTTCCATCTTTATCATGATTTGCTTTTTTCTATCTATGGCTGCTGCATTTCAAGATATTAGGCAGAAAGCGACGGTCAACAAGCTTACGGAGTTTGACCCCTGATGAATCAAGCGAGGAAATATCCCGATGCATGGATTTTTAAAGAAAGGAAAAGAATCGACAATACCCTAAGTCCATGCTAAGTAGCAACCATGCTTCAAGCGTGAAAAATCTTATAAAAGACAGTTAAAGAAATTAATACCTATGGATTGATGTTAAGAAGATGTCTAATAACCATTTACGGTCTATTTGATATCGACACGAATTCCATCCCAAATTTGTACAGCATTATACATTCATATGTACCAAGTAGAACTCTCAGATCTTCTCAAAAGTCTCTACTCACAAACACACAAATAAACACAAAATTGGGTCACGTGCTTTCCAAGTTGCATCAGCAGAGCTTTGGAATAGGCTACCAGAAAATATCAAAAATTGTGAAACTGTTGAAAGCTTTAAAGCTCACCTCAAAACATATCTATTCAGGACCAATTTTCAGTCTTAACTGGCAACTTCAGGGCATAAGTCAAGCATATCTAATATCTAACTTCACTCTCCTCTATATTTCTCCTCTTTTCTCTATTGCAGCGCATAGAGACATATTTGTGATATGCGCTATATAAATAAGGTATATTATCATTATTATTATTAATTATTATTATTATTATCATTATTATTATCATTATTATTATTATTATTATTACTATCATTATTATTATCATTATTATTATTATTATTATTATTATTATCATTATTATTATCATTATTATTATCATTATTATTATTATTATTATTATTATCATTATTATTATCATTATTATTATTATTATCATTATTATTATCATTATTATTATTATTATTATTATTAATTATTATTATTATCATTATTATTATTATTATTATTATTATTATTATTATTATCGTTATTATCGTTATTATTATTATTATTATTATTATTATCATTATTATTATTATTATTATTATTATTATTATCATTATTATTGTTATAATTATTATTATTATTATCGTTATTATTATTATTATTATTATTATTATTATTATTATCATTATTATTATTATTATTATTATTATTATTATTATCATGGAAGAGTGATGATAAGCCCATTAGTATTATACGCCCCACAAGTTTATTTAAATGTACCAATACAAATTTCATCCTTGAAGAAAATTAGTTCATTGTAAATATGTAGAGATTTTCACAGTCTACTGATGGTCTGATAACAAGCCTACTGAAACTTTAAGCCGTGCACCTGCATCTCTTCTGTTGTCCTTGAAAGTAATTTGTTCATTGGATTGCTCGTATAAAGATTATATTCGCATGATGGAAGACTGATGTAATAAGCCTATTAAAACGATGCGGACCATAAACAACAATGCTGTTATTGTATCACTAATTTCACCCCTTTAAGGCAAGGTTGATCGTTCGTTGAAGTTTTAGAACGATGAAATGTTAAGACAAATGGTATCAGCCTCTGATATTCAGGTCCAACAATGCTCTCTGTCCCACAGCATGAAATAAATAAGAAAAGAAGGAGAGGGATCACTGCAGATGAGTGACGGATGATTATGGCTTGGTCTCTGCTGGGTACCTCCTTGGTGGAGCAAGGCGAATTGCCAAACCGCCATGAAATGCCGTCTAAATCGGCGATGTGTGAAACCCCTCTGATGAATGACAAGTTTCGTTTCATTTTCAATGAATTCCTCCGACAAAGGCATCCCCATAAAAGTAATTTGGATGATGGTTGTATATCATCAATTCAACTTTTAGGTATTAGGTCAAAAATATTCACACACCCCGCCCCCCCCCCCCCCCCTCGCCCCGAATAGGGTTGTTCTTAAAACACTGCAGTAAAACAATTTATTTTGCGTCCCGTAAGTAACATGACACGTACATGCAGAATCTTTAAAAATCTTCGGAGGGGTGCAGTTCTTTCAAAAGTCCCTCACTATGAACATGACGGACAAAGAAAGCGGACAAAATAAACAACCCCTCATTCTACCCTTCACAATGGTTCTGGTAGTCAAAAGAACATCCCTTCACTGCTATTGTCTAAAATATGTGGAACAGGTGTCACATGCATATTCACCTGGAACTACATGACTAAAAACATAATAGCTGTGAAGGGATGTTCTTTTGACTACCAGAACCATTGTGAAGGGTAGAATGAGAGGTTGTTTATTTTGTCCGCTTTCTTTGTCCGGCATGTTCATAGTGCCTTTTGAACATTTTCTGTGTTTTCATGAAGCATACCTTTCATATGCCGATTTTCTTTGATTTTGAAATGAATGTCGATGAATATACGTCAAACAACGAAGGTATAATCATGATAATGGTAGGATATAACGACGGAACCCTCTTTAACCCTAACTGGGGGAGGGGGATCATAAAGCTGTTCGTAAAGTTTCGAATGACTTTACCAACGACTTGAATATGGCAGTAGGATTCTTAATCCTTACAAATCGCATTAGCTAAAGGTGAAATATGTAGACGTAGATTAACATTACTATTGTTTCCTAATTTTTTATTGCAAAGTATATTTTTTGCCAAATGTTAATTAAGATCATGAGAAATGTAGTCACACTAATTTTGTTAAATTGTCAGGAAAAACTTTGGGCATCCGATTTGGCACTTCATATTCAAGTCGTTCGAAAAGTCATGTGTAACTTTACAAACAGCTTCAGGAAACACCCCCCCCCCCCCCCGGGGGGGGGGGTTATGTTGTCAACTTGTCACAGACTTCATGTAGAGATTGAGTAATGGGAAAATGGAAAGGCGGAAAACTTCTTTGATTGCAGTAATCAACATGAAAAGAAGAAACGAACAAGTAGAAATGACCTTTCACGACGCTCAGATAGCAATCTTTAATACTATTTTCTTTGTATCAAACACAAAAGACCAGAATCATTAGAGATTCAATCACACAAAATTTCAAAGTAAATTCGCGCTCTCTTACAAATTGTCATTGTGAAAGGTAGCACCCACAGGAAGCACCCTGGCGTCGTGTGACGTATTCAGTAGAGAGATATTTCAAACCTTTTTGGAAAGTAGCATAACATGGGCCTAAGCGATGAGGGGGCACTGGCATCATGAGAGGGAGAGAAGGCATCAATCTCACTCAGTATAGATGACAATAATGTCAATTAACAAGGCTAATGGATAGGATGCAAGGAAGGGGATCTTATAACAGAAGCTTTTCAAGATTATGTAACAATTTTCCTTTCTTCGTCTTGTTCGCGGATTTTCTTTTCTCTTTACCTTTTGTTCGATTCAGCGGAGGGCACATGCCATCTCCCATTATAGCTACGTCATTGGAAAGAGAAAGGAAATGAAAGGAGAAGCAAGCGAGAAAGGGGAAGAGAGAGACTATCACTACCCACCCGCCTTCAAAAAAAGGGGAAGGATGGAAACACATTAACGAAAGAAACCAGCCATGGGGCAAGATTTTTGTCGGATGGGATTTAACGCAAATGTCAAACAAAAGAGCGATTTCTTTAAAATGTATAACAGTTCAAACAGACCGTGCTATAGAAGTTTTTTTGCTCATTTTAATGCGCAAACATCAAAAGCATTAGGAAGTAGAAAATTTTACTCTTTCGACTTTTACGAACATTTTACATAAGATCACACTGACATTGTTTCATGTCGTTTTGCCGAAGTTTCATTATTTCGAAGGCTTGTTACATCGAAGGTTAAACCGAAAGCTCATATTTCTGAAAATGCTAAGAGCCTTCGTAAGTTTAAGGGATCGTTAATTTCGAAGAATTATGCGGGGTTCTATTGCATTTTCGGAACAATGAAAATTTGGAAAAACGGGCAGGCCTACTTTTCCCCATTCAAATTAACTTTGCTTTCAAGTTACTTAATTCTCGCTTTGTATCAGCTCGCCTTTCATTATTAGAAGGAGGGCTGAAACTGTTTATTATCTGACGAAATTTGTTCAGTATTAGCTGCTGATTCATTTTTCTTTCACATGGAATGATTAATTGCTAACGGCAGTTTCAGTTGAAAATACGGTGTAATACCGTTCCCTTTTCTATCATATAAGGATGTGGCTAAATTCAAATACCTACGACATCTTTAGAATTTGAACCTTGATGTATCTATGGACCTACTGGTAGGTCAATGGAGTATCCATCTATTACACATCAACCTAAAAACTCTAGTCTATATACTCCTGGCAAAGTTCCAAGAAATATTTGAATGTCCAAAATTTATGAGCCATAACTTTTTGTTCTCGGTGTTCTGATGTTCTATTAGATCGTGTGCAAACTGCATGATTAATTTTGTGCAGTAGTGATGCTGGTCCTAATTAGCTCAAAAGCTGCAAAGGTTGTGTCAAGGATACTGCTTGAAAATGCTGCAATTTGCCATTCCCCCCCCCCCCCCCTCCCCCATGCGATGTCAGAGTTGAGTAGCAAAGACTTTATAAAAAAAAATTAAATGTATTACACATGGGAAAATAGGATAGACATCTACAATAAAGTTGTAATAGGCAATCTTGTACGGACATCCAACCCGGCTGATTTGACATCGACATGGTCATCGATATTATGTCACAGCAAACTCATGAAAGACAGAAAGGCAGGACGCTATCGTTGGTCCCTATAGTATAGGCCCAGAATATTGTAGGTGCCATTGAAGGTTTTCTTGGTGGAGTTACGGGACCACGAGGAGGTACAACCCCCCCCCCCCCCCCCCCCCCCCCCCCATGAACGGCAAGAGAGAGAGAGAGAGAGAGAACAAGAGAAGGAGGGAGAGAGTGACATGAAATGGATAGAGGAATTAAGAGAGAGATGATTGAGAGGGAACTTCAAGAGAATGCGCCATGACCCACCCCCCCCCCTTCTCCACACCCTCCCTCTGTATGGCTCTACTGATTGGTATTTCATCCCCCATGTAAGAGCTTACGCCCCCCCCCCCCCCCCATTCCGCCCATGATGCCGGTGCCCCCAATGTCTCGATCAACGTTATACGAAAGAGCTATCACAGCCTGTGATACGCCAATGCATCTGCCAACAACGTGGACGAAAGGCTTTTGCATATAGGTATATAGCTTTTTGTTATAAATGAAAAAAACCTTTGTCAATACAGTAATTTAAACTAATGTTGGGGAAAAAACTTATTAAACGTTGGCACTAAACTTTACTCTGAATCAATGGCCTGCGTGGAAAAAGGAAATGAAATGCTGTAAGAAATGTCATAAACAGGGTACAGAGGAAGGAAGTTATGAATATCGATTTGAGATCATTTGTTCATAACATGAAATAGCTATGAAAAATGAATATGTTTCATTTGTTGTTTGTTATGGAAATAGCACTTAGATCGGTGGACGTGTGAAACGTGATGCTTATATTGTTGGAAAAATAGAATATGTGGTAACTTTTTGGAATGGTCCATGTTTTGCATTTATTTGTTATGATTTTTGCGGGCCAGTGGTCGGTTTAAGGGCGAACAGGGGTGATTTATTCGACTAGTTTCAGGTCAAGTTCAGTCTTGTAAACTCTCGGTCAACAAGTTATAAAACCTTGTAAAACACTCCGCAATAAAATATGATCCATTAATCATAATTCTGTCTGCGGTTAAAGGTGAAGTACACCGGTTACTGTGGAATGCGGACAAATGGGTCAACCAGTGTGTCAACGGTCAAGGATAAGTGAGCAATCATCGCATGTGAATGTCCAACAGGACAATGACTTTTCCTAGTCCTTAAAACGAGCAGATATTGAAATCCGTGACTGTATTGGTAAACCCCATCCTCTCCCCTTCCAGGTACACAAAACAAACAACATGAACAACAGCCCCGATAAACACAGCCAGATATATCATGTTTATTTCCTTCTATAGGAGTTCCTGGGGGTGTTTCATAAAACTGTTCGTAAAGTTGCGAATGACTTTACGAACGACTTGAATATGGCAAGCCAAATGGGATTCTCAGTCATTGGAAATCGCATCAGCTAAAGGTGAAATATGTAGATCTAGATTAACTTTATTATTGTTTGAAAACATTTTTATGGCGAAGCATATTATTTGCCATAATTTATTGAAGAATATGAGGAATGCAGACACACTTTGTTAAAGCGCCAGGAAAAAGTTTGGGCATTTGATTTGGCACTTCATATTCATGTCGTTCGTAAAGTCATGCGTATAACTTTACGAACAGGTTTATGAAACACCCCCAGGTATACCAATAACACAAGTTCGTATTTTCTTCCCCTGTTGAAGGGAAGTGTATAGGAATGACTTGGATGGTGTTGATGGTGAAATATCATCGGACCAGAATTCATTTTCCTCCTCTTTTCTCTCTATCTTTTTTTTTTTTTAGGGGGGCACTCCTCGTGATCTTTTAAACATCTGCAGCCTCTGAGAAAAACAGCCCCGGGACAGACGGCTAACGAAACAAACACTCAACAGTTCCATGAAAATGGAATGGGAAATCGATATTACATTATTTACAAAACCACCGGTGTAATAACATAGCATCATCTTGATCTAGATGATCCGACTGTCACCCTGACTGTAGTTGAATTGAACTGGGTTTTACCCATGCAGGACTGAAGTTAGGACTAGGAGCAACTGCCGCAGTATGTGTTGCAAAATAATCTAATAATACGTCAGTAAGTCACTAGCATTCATTAATTTGAGATTAAGTGACTAAATACAGATTTTACAGTTTACAGGGCTATAGAAGTCCTAACAATGATAAGATTTTGCTCTTCTTTGACGAATGGCATTTTCTTGATTATAAGAGTTCGTCTTTGATCTTTTGCTGCTTGATGACAAATCCCTGTCTCTATAGACAAAAATGGAAAAATGCCTGAAGGGGGGGGGGGGAGGAATATCTTAGCTTATATAATAGTTCCTATAACATTTATTGATTCACAGTTCACTACGTGCACAATGCATGTAAATGAATGGACAAAGGAAAATAAAAGAATGGGATATTACTTGACAAAACAACATTTTTAGAGGTCTACAAAAGTCATTCTGAGTATTGTTTGTGATTGTTGTCATTCATAAAACACAATGTGATGATAAAAAAGGCAGAATGCAATACAACAAATTTCATTTATTTTTAGAGAACATAAATCTATAGGAAGATAAAGATACCGGGACGAACAGAGTGTATGAGTGGGGTGAGAGAGAGAGAGAGAGAGATGGGGGCAGCGAGACGGGCGTCGCTAGAACATTTTGAAATAGGGTAAGACCAAAATTTGGTGACCGATTTTTAGGTGTTGACCCCGAATTTGCCGAGTTATGCTGCATTCGACAAAGTATAATGCACCAAATCTACCCCCACCCGCCCACACACACACACCCTCAACCGCACACACCGCACAGGAGAACGCGAAAAATCTTACAAAACCGCAGATAGATCTTTATTACTTTAATGGAATGCTAAGTACCGCGAAGCGTTTTTGAAAGTTGGGGCAGATATCACTTCTTGCTACATCATGAACCATCATACTTTTAAAGGCATTGGTTAACATTGTTATAATTTTGAAAAAAAAATCTTACAAAACCGCAGATGTAGATCTTTATTACTTTAATGGAATGTTAAGTACCGCGAAGCGTTTTTGAAAGTTGGGGCAGATATCATCCGCGCGCAGGAGAACGCGAAAAATCTTACAAAACCGCAGATGTAGATCTTTATTACTTTAATGGAATGCTAAGTACCGCGAAGCGTTTTTGAAAGTTGGGGCAGATAATCACTCTTTCTACATCATGAACCATCATATTGTTTAACATTGTTATCATTTTGAGAAAAAAAAAAATCGTTTTGCTACTTGAAAATGGGATAAACATAAGGGTTATAGTATAAGAATACCAGTCTGAAGATTCAAAGAATAATATCCATAGGAAGTATCTTTAAATATTGAAAATGTGAACCAATGTTTGATAATTTATTATAAGGGTCGGTTGCACTGACTAGACGTAAGGAGTGCGCATGCGCTCATTGCTGACCGGACCGTACTGTGTGTATTGGCGTATCACGTGGAGGGAGGCAAATAACTGTCTATTTGAATTCGAGCAAAACGGTCCTCTTATTTTGTTGTCTCTGAGACCAAAATTAATAAAATCGCGGTTTGCGTCTTACTAACATTTTTTCATTCCAAATTATGGTTGGTTTCAGGGGTTTTGAGTACAAATACAAGTACTCATACACATGTTTCATCTTATAGTTTGAGAATTTTTTAAATCGGCTGCTCACAAAGTTAGCCAATGCCTTTAAATGTTGTGAGCGTGCCACTCCTTGTTATGGTAGAAGTCTTATTTCCTGATCAAAAGACACTATAGACCTTTAACTCTTACGGTGTCAAGGGGTCTTACTTGTTCCAAGATTCTACCCAATCATAAGCAATGCTTACTTTTCAGATGCCTGCAAATCTTCAACAGTAACTTCTATACAAATATGTTGTACACAAAATAGAAAATACAATTTCAAATGATACCAAATATTTCTATTAATTCAATGCCATGCATGAAAATCCTTGTGAAATAGAACTGAGCTTCTCTCTTCACCTTTAGGTTTTTGTTTCTCGTTTGTTTGCTATTGTTTTATGCTAAAGTGAGAATGGATCCTTTCCATAAACTTTTGGTATTGTTGGATATGAGTGCCGCTTTTGACACTATTGATCATAGGATATTGTTGAACATATTACATACATCTTTTGATTTGAGCGACTGTGTCCTCACATGGATCGAATCTTACCTTTCTAATTACTTGTCTGAATTGATATCAGTTAGGTCACATTCATATGCACATAACTTACGAAGTACACAGGATAAGCTGCTTCTAAAGCTCCCTCACTTATAAAGAACAAAAGTAACTCTTGGGGATCGTGCTTTCAGTTGCGCTGCTCCAAAGCTTTTGAACAAATTACCACTGGATATACGAAAAGCACAAACTGTTACCATCTTCAAACATTTATTGAAGACCTATCTTTTTCAGAAGTTTTTGGTTGATTGTATTATATGCATAATTGTTTAATCTGTTTGAGCAGTAGCATTGTTGGGAGCTCTGTTACACTACAGCGCAGTAGAGTATATTTACATAGTGACTGCGCTATATAAATGGTCTAATTATTATTATTATTATTATCATTATTATTATTATTATTATTATTATTATTATTATTATTATTATTATTATTATTTTTTTTTTTTTTTTTTTTTTATTTTTATTAAAAACTGCAGTTTTCTCAAACAAATCCTGTGTTAGCATGTAGTGACTGATAGATATTTCAAATACTAGATCCATCCTGTAAATTTTGACATAATTTCATCGCCACATACATCTTACTAAATGGAGCATGGTCGATTAAAAATGCAAAGTCTCCGTCACACGTGACATCGGCACTTAAGTGTTAAAATATCTATGATAAATGATATATTTTGAATTGTATTGTAGGCCTACTGTATTTACTTTCCATCGACAGGTAAAAAGACATATAAAAAGTACATTAATAAAATTACATACAAAAAGAAATAAATACAGTAAACAGGGTAAAGAAATAACGAAATGACTGGATTGTCCACTCTGTTTCTTCCTTGTATGGGGCCTAATACATTTGATAAATGTATTAGGAAGGAATTTAATAAATAAAATTTTAGTCAACTCGCTTCAAAATCTTGCCAACTTACCATATGCTAACATTAGAAGATGTAACCGGGTCCATGGTATAACAGTAGAATCACAAGATACAAGCCAATTTCGTACATTTATTATTGATGTAACCGGCATTGCTTGCGATTCTTATAAACTGCAAGCGAGCGAAGCGAGAAAGCGCTTCAGGTTTTTCTCCTTTCTCTTTCTTTTCTTTCTCTTTCTTTTCTTCCTCTTTCTTTTTCCTTTCCTTTCTCTTTCCCATGTTTTCTTTTCTTCTTTATCCCCTCTCCTTTCTCTCCTTTCTCTCCTTTCTTTCCTTTCCCTAGTCCTTCGTTTCTTTTCCCCCATCTCTTCCCTCTGTCTTTTGCCTTTCCTTCCTTCTTCTACCGACATTTGACAACGAAAACTTTTACCGGGGGCGTTGCATTCCTCTAAACCCACTCTAGCGACGCCCGTGGGAACAAGTCCGACTAGGGAAAAAGAGCTATACAGACAGACAGACAGACAAACTGTCAACCTGGGGAGCGTTTCATGAAAGGACTTGTCGCATGTTTTATCCGACAAAGTCTGTTTTATCCGACAGTTGCCATAGTAACGATGCTTCTCAGCCAATCAAAATCAAGGAAAGATGTCAGATCTGACAACTTGTCAGACAACAAATGTTGATGAAACGCCCCCAGAACACTAAAGTAAGCTGATAAAGTAAATACGTGCCCTGGGATTTTCCCCGATATAGGAATGTCTACATAGTCTTGTGCCTGACTTCAGCGGGATATCCGGACCTAGGCTTCGGGGGGGGGGGGGTGGTAAAACATCTCAGATTAACGATGACCCAATGCAAAGAGACATTTTTAGGACGCTTGTTCGTGCACGCGCAGTACTTTGTAAATTTGCAAGAGCAATCTTACAGTATTATTGACTTACTAATCATGCTAATGATGAGTGTTTTTTTTTTTTCTTCCATGCTTGGAAATCTGTCAGAAGTGGCAAATTGCCCCCCCCCCCTCCACTCCTTCAAATAAGCTGGTACCTGAATCTCTTGAATACTGAAGCAAAGTTTATTACCTCATAAATCAATCTTTATTTCTGATGATTAATAAGGGATTAGAATATCATTAATTATCGGCTTTCTGCCAAGTATTCATTCTTTTGTAATAATAAAAAAAGACTCTTGCCGAGCTTCCTCGACTCCATCAACTTAGGAAGTCATCGGAGTTCGTTTAAAGGTAACTGTAATTGATTCCAATACTAAAGCTATAAAAATCATCGAACCAGGGGTTATTATGTTTTAAAATCAACTCATTCGATTGATATCTGTCGGTATAATACTTTCAAATTGATTACTAGTATTGTATACAAGCCTGCTTGAAGGTTAAATTTACAAAATGACAAAAAGTGGCCGCCAGCATGCAGACAGAACTAATCCGAGGCAAATTTTGAAGGGAAAAATGAAATACTAGTATATCCCAGTATTAAACATGCTCATCATTCATTAATAAGCATTATCATGATTATATCAGTTCAGTCGTGGGTGGTGGAATATGGAGCCCCTTTTCAACTGATACCCCCAGGGCACTGGGCACATACAAACACCCATTAACTCATTGCATACCGGAATCAGTGTTATGACACGAACCTTACCGTTTGGGTAATGATGGGCATTATTCTTCCCTTTTTACAACAGTTTATATATCCTGATCTTTTTTGTTGTTGTAGTTTTTCCCCTCATTCCAATTTTGTTTGTCTCTGGAAATGAACTATAATTTTTAAAAACAGAGAAGAAGATGATAGCATTATTACAGCTTATGTCAATCAAATGCCGTCCACTCGGTCACTATAGTCACCGGTGTTGACTGGAGATATAAACTTTTTCTAGGTCAATACAATCTGAGAACATACTTTTAAGAATTTTTATGAGTAAACTGACATTTTCCAGTTTCTACATAATAATGTCCCTTTCAAAAAAAAAGGGAGAATGTAGTTTAAATAGTTCGACATTGTATAGTACATTATATCCCAGAGGGGTGTCGGGTCGTATTTACCTTCCAATGTACTTTCAATTCTTTTACAAAGAATAACATCTCCCAAAATGGCAATGTGCTAAAGAAAACGCTTCTTAAGTGGCTTATCCAAATCCCAAAAGAATGTCTGGAGAGGTACAGGTGCGATTACGTCGTGATCCCCCCCCCCCCTCTCTCTCTCTCTCTCTCTCTCTCTATCTCGGTCTCTCTTTCTCTCTCTCTCTCTCTATCGTCTTCTTCTTCCCCTTCTTTTATCTTCTTTCTATCTTTCTTTCCCTTTCTTTTCTATTCAAGTATTAAGATCTCCAAAGGTGCAGGAGTCGTAATTCCAAAACTGAAAGGGAACCCTATAAAACATAACTTTAAAGTGTCGGACCTCTGAGAAAATGAACCCATTTCATTTTCGTTATATCATAAACTCAGTTATATTTTTGGAATAATGAACCCTATGTCGAACATTCGGGGCATTGCACTAAAACACAGTATTAACACGGAGTATTAACTGTACAGGTATTTTATTTTCGGAATTATGAACCTTCTGGTTTATAATGGGAATTTTTTTTATTCCGGCATAAGAAACGATCAGAGTAACGAATCTTCGGAAAACGAACCGTCGGGAAAAAGCGAGTGGCCCCCTCCCCACCCACGCCCCAGCACAAAATGCACAATACATGATACGGTCATGTACTTAAAGGAGAATCCAACCCAGGCATCAGCATGCTCATAGTGAATAAAGATGACCAAGAAGAGTAAACAGTGAAAGTTTGAGCAAAATCGAACAATCTGTTCAAGAGTTATGAATTTTTAAAGTTTAAGTAAATCTCTATTAAGGGGATCCTTGAGTTGGCAACTTTGCCAGCATCTGTGATGTCATCGTGGACAGCTCTCCATTCATTTTGTACATAATTTTTCAAAAAAATTGATTTATATGAAATTTCAAGTCAGGAATCAACATAATTCTTCCCAAAATGCTTGTAGAATTGATATAGCCATGCCATACTCAAACAATAAATCAAAAGAATATTTATTTTTCTTGAAAATAAAGAAAATGTTATATTCTGTGTGCAAAATGAATGGAGAGTTGTCCACGATGACATCACAGATGCTGGCAAAGTTGCCAACTCAAGGATCATCATGATAGGGATTTAATGAAACTTTCAAAATTCATAACTCTTGAACAAATTGTCCGATTTTGCTCTAACTTTCACTGTTTACTCTACTTAGTCATCTTTATTCACTAAGAGCACACTGATGCCTGGGTTGTATTCTCCTTTAAGAGGACGGAATATATCCATTTCAGAGGTTGATCTTGTCAATTCTCCATCCTATTACCTAGATCAATCTCACAACGTTTGCTTTCTCCATTTAGGTTTTAGATCGAAGATTTAAGATTGAGGGTATTAAAAAAATCAGATAGTCTAAGAATAAAAAGTTTTGAGGGTTTTTTTTTTTTTAAAGTTGCAATCGAACAAAACTTTTGAGCACCTCTCTCGTTTCCTTTGCACAGAAGTTTTATTCACTTCTAATGCCTATGGTTGTCGATGAAAAAGTACATTCTTTTCAACGAAAGGCATGTAAAACATCTCTGCACCAATATTTCTTTGCCGCAGGAATGCTAACTTAATTTCTTTTTTAAAAATCAAATCCATGAAATAACGGTTCCCCATATGTGCTCCATCGAAAACAAATCTAAAACTGTGTTAACTTTGTTATCCTTCATCAAATTTTCCTCAGACTTTCACGGATCTGCCTCTCTTATTTTCCTACCATTAATGAAAACCAACCCATTTTCAGGATGTTAATAACCGACTTTCCACTGAACCAGGACTTCAATATATTGAGCTAATCCTGCCCAGTAGACGGGAACAGGTACGTCCATTGTGTCCAGAAATCTGTTATCATGGTTATATTGAGAAGAGTCCTCTGGTGGTTCCATCAATCTGAATATCCATTTTATGATTCGAAACCTGGCCTGCTTGGGCCAGATTATGTGAAAAGTGGTATAGATTAGATTAGCCTTATGGCAAGCCCTTTTAACATTTATTCCCGTTTTTTTTATATTGAAAATTTAGAATTCTGGATATCAAGAATTCATTTCTTGTTATCGAGAATCTGCCCCCCCCCCCTCAAAATGTTCCAGCTGTGCCCCTGAAAAGTGTTTGCATACGAGTGTTGCGTTGGATGCGTCTGTGCATATTTTTGTGGGTGTGTGGGTTAGCGTGTGTGTTTCATACTAGAGCTGAGGGGACATGAGCCCCTAAAAGGTGCGCACCCCCCCCCCCCCACCCCACCCCGAAATTAAAATGCCTCTGGCACCTTCTTCGGTGGACGGAGGCATGAAATTGGGACTGAATTGTGCAGAGAAAAAAGCACCTCAAATAATTGATCACCCCCCCTTCTCTTTCTCACTAACTCTCTCTCCCTCTCTCTCTCTCTCTCTCTCTCTCTCTCTCTTCCACTTTATCTCTCTCTCTTATTCACCCCTCTCCTCCTTCTACATTTATCTCTCTCTCTCTCTCTTCCTCTCCCACCCTTTTTTTTTGGGGGGGGAGGGGACTCCGGAGGAGTACATGTCACATTTTGATTGGTGGGATGGGGGGGGGGGAGGGTAGTATCTCCCCGCCCCCAGAATCCTCCCTTCGAAAAAGGCACCATGGGTACTTTAACGAAATTACATGTACCATTCGAACTATGGTAATTTGATGGTACTTCCATGGTTTTGATGTTGATTTCGTCAAACTACCATGGTACCTACAGTACTTTTTTTGCAGGGATGGATCTTACAGGTGAATGAACGGTGTACTATTTAGCTTGTAATGTTAAGATGAAAAAATACTGGCATGGTTTTCCCCCATTTCTTCTTGACATTTTATTGATATCAGATGATGAAGATCAAGACCGTATAAGAGTCTATTATTGCGATACCATCAGGCAATCCGTGCATATTTTGGCTCGTACCCAAAGTCCAATTGTCAGTTTTCTTTGATTTCAGGGGTCTAGACCAATCTCTTCTCAATTATAATTGTACTCTCCATGACTGGAAGTTTACTGTATCTGGAGTAACAGGATCATATAATTCACAATTGAAGGCTTTGACTAACATCATGTGATAGCTTTAGTGGAAAGCTTGTTGATGTTCTTTCGTGCAAAGATCCAACGTACATGACGTATGGTTTAGATGAATTAAGGAAGAAGATTACTTTATTAGTAATGACACTTGACACGACTACATTTGGCCTTTACACATGAAGTTGTGAACAAGTGTATTTGGGAGACAACATAAACAATTATACGGTACACCATTCATAATATATACCATAACTGCTGAGCTGGAACATGTAAAACTAGATGAATCTTCGACCACGCGTGGTCGAACTTTATGCCTCCGCCATTACCAAATCAGAAATAAATGGCACTTCATGTTGATTTATTTTCATTTAAACAATGACATCTTTGACCTTGACCTTTGACCTTGTGACCCCCAAATCTAATGAGAGCATTGCCCTTTCCATATGCATACATGAGCCAAGTTCGTTGAACCATCAAATGGTTACCGAGTTATCACAAGAACGAACCATTGCTACGTACATAATGACCTCTATGACCTTTGACCTTTGACCTTGAGACCCCAAAATCTAATCAGATCATTGTCCCTCCCATATGCATACCTGTGCCAAGTTTGAGGTTGATCGGTCAAATGGTTGTTGAGTTATGGTGAAAACGAACCATTTCTATGTACATAATGACCTCTATGACCTTTGACCTTTTGACCTTGTGACCCCAAAATCTAATCAGGTCATTGTCCCTTCCACGTGCATACATGAGCCAAGTCTGAAGCCAATCTGTCAAATGGTTCTTAAGTTATCGCGAGAACGAGCCATTTTTATGTGTATTATTACCTCTATGACCTTGACCTTTGACCTTGACCTTTGACCTTGACCTTTGACCTTGAGACTCCAAAATCTAATTAGATCATTGTCCCTCCCATATGCATACATGAGCCAAGTTTGAAGTTGATCTGTCAAACCGTTCTTAAGTTATCGCGAGAACGAAAACGGGACGGACGGACGGACGGACGGACGACCCGAAAAGATAATGCCTCCGGCAACCACCTACGGTGGGCGGAGGCATAAAAATCACTTGAATGTATTTAAGTTATTCTGAAATAATAGAAAAAGGTTAAAATTCAAGGCGAGATCTGCCCACCCAAAGTTTAAATGAACATAGTCATAATTA
>CM057169.1:149741-188905 GCA_029962745.1 Echinometra lucunter | reverse complement strand
TTTTTAATTCAAGCAAAACGGTCCTCTTATTCAAAGTCTCTCGAGACAAAAAAATAATAAAATAAAATACAAGAATTCATACACATGTTTCATCTTAGTTTGAGAAATTTGTAATCAGCTGCTCACAAAGTTAGCCAATGCCTTTAAGACAGCATCCACTGCAGGTTATTCCATTTCAAATGAATCTGTCCATAGGGGTAAATCGCATCCATTCAAATTGACCAAAATTGGTTTATGGAAAATGCTAACATTTCATGTTTTGCCCCAGGCACGCCCTACTCAGTGATGATAGCCAAACAGGGGCTCTTTCTTCAACTTACATTACTCTGGTTAATATGGTTACCAAGTATTTAAACATTGAAGAGAAAGCCTATTTATGGCCAAACATGCTGAAAAAGGGGACATGCAATGCAAAGTAGCAAAAAACTGTGACACTAATGAGATGAAAAGTTGACATTTCAGTGTTAGGCTCTTTACTATACTCATACCAAACTCAATGATGTAGGGTTCATATTACTGTTTTTTTTTTTCACAAGGGTCATATGACATGGAATGATCCTATATTTTCTCAATGTACACAGGGCTTTTTCGTGATACATGTATTTCTTTTTAGATCTTATAAGTTAAAATGTTTTTGTTGTCTATTTCGTTGTCTGTAAGCCAATCCTCTTAAAGTGTCTTTTACTACAGGTTTATTTATGTACAAAGAAATGCACATTGCAAAAGATAAGGAACTTCTAACCAAGAAAGGCGATAGTCCATCTGGATTAAAAGGATTAATCCGATACTAAATAGGGCCTATGGATACACAGTGTCTGCTCTCTACATTGCAGTAATCTCCAGGCAGGGAACAGCAGGACAATACATGGAGAAAATTTTGTCTGCACTCATCAAGGAGCGGACAAAAGCTTGCCTCCTTGGAGTGAACCAAATACCAAAAGACATTTTGCCCTGTATGTCAGGGGATCCATAACTTCTATCATTCTATGTCATTATATTAAATTCAAAATATAAGCTGAGCCTGATCAATTCGTCATTGACGGACATTTGACAAATTCTGAAAGTTTGAAGGCTTGTAGAAAACAAATGACTAATTTTGGTGAACTTGTTATTTTGATTCATTTTGAAGGCCTAACCAAAGGAGTTGAAATTTGATAAATTTGGTTGCCCTAGTTGCCTACTTAAATCAGAATTTATAAAGTGATCAATATCACGTACAGTCAAAAATGCCACTCATATTAACCAGTCAGGCTCAGCTTTAGATATCAAAGATATTGCGACTTCATATTATGCTCTCAATGAACATGAGAGTGACTACTGAGTTTTAGCTGAGTGAGAACAGAAGACTAGTCAACGTACACATATGAATGAGGGCGATCAAAGAATTAATTGCCAGTTCACTTACGTGAATTGTGGTCTTACGTTATCCTTCATTTTCTTCAAAGTCCTTGACTGTTAATGTTACCGCTAGAATGCCAGGTAAAGTATTTAAAGGGTTGTTTCATATCATCAGTGGAATGATAAAAGCTTGTATCTCAAATATTGGTGAAAATTACTTTTTTCTTTTTATCTTCAGATACCACTAATTATCAAGTGATGTCCTATCCAAATCCCAGCTCTCTTACCCCCAAAATGAAGACACCACAGCATGTCAAAGGGAAGGCAATCCAGTGTTTTGCAGCCATGTTTTTTCACTCTCCTTAACATTTTATTTTTTTTGAAATACAAGGTTTTGTCACCCCACCGACCATAAGTACCTTTCTGTACAGAAATTAATTGTCAGGTGATTGGTACACTTTAACGCAATTTTTCATGTTGGTAGAAGCAGCCTGGCTTCAACCATAAAACAAATTTCAATATGAAAGATATACACGTTGTCTTGATTGAAATGTCCAGCAATTGTCTTAAAGTCATACTAAGGCCTCCAAGAATATCCCGGCAAGCAAGCATTGATGATTGTACCAATTCTCACTGATATGTTGATATACAGGGCAACAATCGCTCAGAGACAAACGGATGGTTTGACTGTATTACTCTCTGATGCACTAAATCATCTGTTTATCAATCACATAGGAGGCAGAGTTTATCTGACATACTGAAGATTGGTTTCAGTTTCTAAGCACTGAACCATCCACTCTCGTTGACAAATTACAAAGGTGACTGCTAAGATGATATACAGGTACAGGTTTGATTTGTGTTTCACTTTGGGATGTGTGGAATCGTCCATTATCGCTGACACTGAAGGTAGCTAAATACTCAAGACTGGTTTGTGTTCATTTCCTATGTACTTGAACCATCCATCCATTCTTGCCGACACATAATACAGGTGGCCACTGTTCTCAGATATCAGATGGTTTGGTCCTATCACTTCCCGATTCGTTGAACCATCCATTCTTGCTGACATAGAGGGCAGCGGTTGTTCTGCTTCACCCATAGGGACATACAGCAGTTATGGAAGGAATGATTGCACTCGCCCCATACCACTGTATAAAACAGATTAGAGAATAAGGAAACAGAAAAAGCAAATGAACAACTAGCTTAATAATCAATGAATAAACTAAGCAATCCATTTATCCAGGAATAAATTTGTGAACAAAGAAAGAAAGAAATCAGTCAATAAATACATAAGGAAGTAGATGAATACATGAATATAATAGATACAGTGAAACCTGTGTATAATGACCACTCAAGGGAGACAAGAAGAGTGGTCTTAATAGGTAGGTGGTCTTTATGGACAGGTTTCCTTTAGTACATGCTCCTATGAGAAACCGCATTCAAGGGAAACAGAAAATGTGGCCTTTATAAACAAGGGATTGTTATAGACAGTTGGTTGCTAAAGCAGGTTTGATTGTATGACAAGATTAAGAAGTGGGTGAGAGGCTGAAGCGAGATACATGTGGGTAATAAAAAGACAGAAGTATGAAAACTAAATGAAAATGAAGGGTAAAAAATGAAAAACAGTTAAGAAAGATGGAGAGGAAAAAGGACACATGGTATAATAAAAAGTAAGAATGGAAGATATTGAAAGAAAATATGTTTAAGTGTCAACATCATACCTGACACTAGGCAGATGTAGAGGGTGCTATTGCAGTTTCAACACACATGCTTCTCATTCCAGTACATACAATGCACATGTATGTACATCACAAATGGATGCCAACATCAATTTATCACAATAACATGCTAGCACTTAGGAAAGTGTAGAGGGCGACAATGCACTTTTAATATATACTTGTACCGTGAATTATGTTTATCAGAACTACACATACATGATACAATAATAATGTAAATCACCAAAAGACATTTTACTCTGTGTGTTAGGGATTCAATATCAGCATGCTGTAATAAAAATACAAACTTTAGATATCACTTCTATAAAGAGATAAACTCTAAATATATACGGTACTCTCATCTAACATAAAAATGACTAGCGAGGTAGACAAGTTGATGTACGTGCGGGCATGGAACACTCAAATTGTGTGGTGTTATATCATCATTTATTTTCTTCAAACTTAACCCTCAACCCCTGGAATGCCAGGTAAAACTAGAGGGGGGTGGGTTATTTCACATGCACTAGTTGTACAAAAAAAAAAATTTCAGGTGACTGGTACTTGTGGTAACTTTTAATCAAATGTGGCATCAAATATTCTCCTGCCTCCCCATCACATTATATAGCTCTCTGAATCGCAACACTGGTGGTGCTCAATTTTTCTTTTTTTTTATTTGTTGCGAAGGGTACTTTGGGTATCACCGCTGTGATATTAATGAGCACCATTGACAATGTTTTGTTGGACCAGTTTGTTGGACGAGTTCATACTTCCTTTTCCCTTTATCTAGCAAAGAAATTGTGTTTGCTCACCTTTGCTATTCAAATCAGATCATTTTGATGAAAAAAATATCCAAAAAATGCCGGAGATTTGATCTCAGTAGAAAATAATCATGCACGAAGACAAGCAAGGCAATAATTGAATGCATGCTATGATGACGCAATGAGACCACAACTATTACACATACATGTCCCTGATATCTGTATCAATAGCCAGTATTATTAGCAGTGGCTATATATGCAAAGGGAGAATTTATAATGATCTTCAGGATTTCCTCTTGATATTCAGTTTTCTTACAAGAACTCTACAGCTACATACCAACACATTCTTCTTGCTTGTTTTCTGTTTGGCATCTTAGACAGGCATCTGGAAAAGAAATAAAAAAGAAAAGAAAAATAAGTCAAAAAGGCTTGCAGTGGTATAAATGTGTGGATAAACCTTTAGGCTGGAATTTATAAGAGGTTTAAACCATGGGGTGGTTTATACCCCCTCCTGGGTTTTTTAGCATACATGCGCAAAGAATCTGATCCACTTATCCATTTTCAAAGCATGTGTATGGCCAATATGCACCAATTTAGCCATATTTTACGCTAATGGAGGTTTAAACCGACCCATGGTTTATAAAACCTCTTTTATGAATTCCAGCCTCAGCCTTTCAAGATCAAATTCACAGCTTTTGTTCCTCAGATCATACAGTCATATTTTTCTAGACTGAACAACAAACATGCCACAATGAAAACATATCTTAGCCTAATATTTTCATCATTTCTCATCCCTACAAATTCTGAATGAAATTTAGTTTTATAAGATTTTAAGTTCATCTTGGCTAGTTATTTCACTGTTTCTGCAAGATTTTTTCAAACATGTTTATAGTATTTCTCTAGACAATTTTTAAACTAACCTTAATGCTACAAAAAGGCTATGCCCCCCCACCCCACATTCCCCAACCCTAAATCAAACTAGGCCTAGCTAGAATAACCCAAGGCAAGGGCCACTGGACCTAGGTGGACAATGGACATGGGGCCGGGGGGGGGGGGGTGGCATTTATTAAAGAAGTCCTTCTTGCCATGGCCCATGCATCCCCTGGTAGCAGTGCCACATGAATTTTATTTCTCCACAAAAAGTTATACTATGTACATGTTTGTACTCATTTTGAACCTCATGTTCTTCTCTAATAACAGCACTTTTTTTTTTTTCATATTCCCACATATATGCAAATCATCACGTAATTAATTAGCTGAATTATTCATTTTTTTCTACCCAATAATTTAAGGAGATATGTATTGTAATTAATATTGAATATTTTTCCTTATTTAGAATGAAAATCTCACATTTTTGGTAAGCTTTAACAAAGTTTAAATGGATTTTCATCTGATTTTTGCATTTTTTAAAAGATAATTTTAACTGCAGACTTCTGATATTATTTCCAGTAGACCCTACATAAAGGTAATAAAGTCAAGGGTAATAAAAGTGAATAATTAACACATAAAATAAAACAATTACTATACTGATTGTACACGTCTTAAACCAAAATTCTCAAGTCAAGGATCGAAACCCAGTTAGATACATGCATGTACATGTATCAATTTACTCTTCTACATTTATGACAAAGCGGGGGAGGGGGTTCACAAAGAGTTTGACTTACTTAGAGTCATGCTTATGTGCACCCAGTATTTAACACATAATCTCATTGCATAGCCATAGAATGATAGACTTCCAAATAGCATGATCTGACCAATGCAGAGATACGTAATATACAGCACGCCACTAGGAATTCAAAAGCGACTTAAAGTTAAAGTCAAACTTACATGTAACTCTTTGCCATGTTTGTGAAACACCATCACATTTCACTAACAATGGTCAACTAAAGTGTCGCCGGGGGTCCTAAAGCTACACACCATACAAATCACAGAGACACGCAATGCAACGCATTCAAATCAGGTTGAAATACACACAGTCAATTTCAATATCAAGATTTGCATTCATTTATTATTGCATGTGCGATGTGCGTAGCTTTAGCCGGACCCCTTCATTTTTTCATTACAAAATTTGACACTGGCATTGATATCGACTTGCAAATATGCGTTGCTGACATTCACCCATCGTAATTTTCTCCACAAATCAGCTTTGGAATATGTAGAATCAAGATACAGAAATTAAATTTGCACAAGCCAATGATTTCTGTGACTGTTACGTTAGCTGTTGAAAACAAAGTGCGTAGCTTTGTTACCACTTATACCAGGGTTAGGTCCCCCCATCATACACTACAAATTACAATTACAAAATGGCAATGACTAAAGAAAATCATGGTAAAATATACATGTAGATCCATTTACCCATGACTTGAACCCTGCATATTGCACAAGTATCGCATTCTACATCCCAACTCCACATCGCTACAATGTTCCATTTCTTCAACGAGAAGAGTCTCTGCTCCGATTTCGCATTCCCTCCAGTTCCAGTCCCCGTTCCTGCCGGGGCCGGACCCGGAGCAGTGCCCGAGCTCGAGCTATGATGACTGCTACCAACTTCCGGATTCGTTGCTCGAGACATTGTGCTCATTTTTGTCGTGGAAATATAACATCAGATAACTGGAGTCCTTCAAGTAAAGTTTGACAGTAATAAGGTCTTAGGGTCTTGTGAAAATTGAGTTCACAGCAAAGAATTTTGAGAAAATTTTTCTTCTCGATCTCAGCTCAGAGCCTCAGTTCGATGGAAAATGTTTTCTTTCTTCTAATTAATTCTACAGGTTTTGACGTAGAGGGCATCATTTATTTGCGTTGCCAATCAAATTAGAATCTTTGAAAACAATTCTGATATAATTGGTTAATATTTTCCCTTATTAAGAATATTCCTACCTAAAATAAATTAATGTACCTTTTAAAATAAATTTTAAAATATTTTGAAACGATAAAATAGTATATATAATCTAAAAACTACAGAATCTTTATCTACTTTCGTTGATCATCCAAAACTGTTGCTTGACAACCTCAAACCGAAGTTGGAGCAGACACCTTGAGTTATCTTTGAAATTATTCAATTTTAGTGGTTTGTAAAGGGGAAATTCAGCAAGACGTGGCTTGGAAGGCAAGGTAAACAATGGTAAGTGTCTATCTAAACTAGGCCTACTCTTTTCTCGTTTAGCTTAACCTTCTGCCGCGTTTTATGATGTGTGAATTAGCCATGTTAGCTGTGCTTGTAAGTTGTAAGTTGTGGCTGTGTAACGTGAATGAAGCTTCATGACCAATTGGCAATTCTGCACCAATGCAATTAGTCTATGATGGGGGGGGGGGGGGGGGGGGACCCTTGAGGGCCTTGTCTGCGCACCTAATATTTCACTTAAAATTGACACACTTTCCTTTTTTTATTCCTCTAATGGCTGACCTCATTATGATCCTCACATCCTAGGGAGTAGATCCTAAAAAAAATCTCATCGAAATCCGAACATGAACAATGTGATTTTCACAAGAAAAGGCGATGGTGTAAATTTGACGCTAAAAAGAGGAAGGTGCCCTTGTCTGCACACTCATTCACTTTACACAAGTTCGGGATTTTTTGCATGAAAGTGATATTTTCAAGGCATGTGAGTAAAAAATACATAAAATAGACACTGTAGTAAAATGGCCGAGTAATTGCTCATTAAACTACACTAAAATATGATGCTACCTTAAACTACTCTTACTTGAGTTACTAGAGTCTACTTAAGCTCAGAAGTCCGCAGGAAAACAGCTACCCGATGGGGAGATCTCCCGAAGACAATTGGTGCAGGGTGCAGAGCTCAGACTTAGAAGAAGATCGGTTGTAAAAACACGTCTGTCTATTCCAAGCTCAAAAGTTGCACTCACTAAATCTTGGCAGTGCTCTACTGAACAGTGCATGCCATGTGTATTGTTATGTACTTAACATAATTACTGCTACTGGAATGTACATTCACAGGTGTGTAGATGAACAGGTGTATATGTGAATGTGAATGGGGCCAAATCTCTACAATACTCCCCATCTTATGAGGCGAGAGCCTACTCTCGACTTAAAAACCTAACTATAAATTAACCTGAGCATCATATTCAACTTGAAACAGTCTTTCCAAATGGGAAAGGTAAATGATTACCTAGGTATACAAGTATACAGAAATAAACAACTTCCGTTGAAGAAGTCCTATGGTACCTTACACAATTACATGTATTAAAGAAATTGTACAAGGCAAACATTGACCAGGTACATGCAAAAAGCTGTCATACCCCCATGGCCAGATATGGTCATCGGGCAAGCCCGTCCACAAATAACATGCAGGGGCTTCTCAACCAATAATGGTCTATGCCCCCCGATCTAACTAGCTAGAGAGGCAGATGCTCAATGCTTCAACCTATAATTGTGCTATATGTTTTGTTTTCTTTTCCAATTATAAACCAAAACACCTAATGACTGAGATTGAGCAGTCTTTTGTATGGAAAGATGTTAACAGTGTTAAGAAGGCATGAAAACGACAAAAACAGAAAGAAGTGTGGCAAAGGGGAAAAACCAGATGGCTCCAGTGGAGAGCCACATGGCTCGATGGGGCCGGGTGACTCTATAAAGGGTAAACAGATAGTGCATTTAAGTTATTCCAGGAGAACTGAGGGGAGATAGAAAGAGCTAAGTATCCTTAACTCCCGAGCCCAAATGGCTCTTTCAACTTTCTCTGGAAATGTTGCAAATCTCGGACAACAGTCCAGCCATGGCCAAAATATGTTGCCACCCAACACAAGAATTCTTCTAGGAGCCGAAGCAGTTCAGCAGTGGGGGATTTTCCTGCGCCGGACATAGGCAACACGAGAGGATGGCCATATACATGCTAATTAACATGCACCATCCATAGACCACACATGAAATAGAGGTGATGATGTGATTGATATGGCTCAACATTCAAAAAATTGGTATTAATCAAATGAAATGTTAGAGAGCAAAGATTATCCCACAACCTTTGGAAATGCCACACAGTCGCATCTGTTGAAATTATGCATCAGGTCATCGATGCATCTACTTATGAAACATAACAAGCCATTGGCACAATGACGGATGAGTTCCAATGTAAATGAAAGCTTCAATACTCTTGTTATTCAGAAAAGCAAAGGGATTGAGTTATCCAATATACATGTAACTGTAAGGTGGTAAAGCAGTAAACTGTGTTTGGGGCATCAAATTTAGAACCTGAATCCCAACCAACATAATTCTTTGAAAAGGTTTGTTCTGTTGACTGGACTCCTGCCTGAACTTCTAGCCATGTCAAATCAAGAATCCAAAAATTTAATTCAAATCCCTGTTCATAAAAAGAAAAAGGGAATATGATAAGTAATTCTTGAAGGTCACAGGCTCCAGTCTCTTACGAGGAGGCTACTGCAGGTGTAAAGTATTCTTATGAATGTTGGGGAGCCCTTTCATGAGGTACATGAGGTACATGTATAAGAATAAGCACCAAGTTACCTGCAAGGATGGGCTCAGTGTAAAATTCTATTAGAATACTTTAGAAGATGTGTTATGGTTTTTCGACCAACCCTAAACTGTTGACCCAAAGATCTTGAGCTAATGTGAACTAGTGGCAAACATTCAGTACAAGAATGAATGCAATGAAAGTAATGAAATACAGGGAGAACAAAGCCACAAGGCTTGATGTACATATATCTGCCATGCTTGTAATATCAGCATGTCCAAATATTGTAAAATATCTGACATAATATTCATATATGAATTAATTGGCTACTAAAATATTTCCTGAGAATAAGTGGGAAATACCGTAACAAGTTTTGGTTTACAAGGTAATGATCAAAGAGTTGAAAACTAATATGCTATTTTTGCCATTGTATAAGGTGATAGAGAGAGCAGTTCAGAGTATGCTCTAAAAAGTCTAATAGAATAAAACTGGACAGCAATGTGTCCTTGTTGTTGTCTAAATTATTAGAAAGTGCAGTTCATGATAAGCTCTATAAAATCTTATAAAGCAAACAAGTTTTTATAAATCATCATGGAAGTCTGGTCTCCCCCATTGTGATCAAACTTATTTTATCACAAGGGCAGTCTGGTTTTCAGGGTTAAACAACATTCCTCAACCAAAAAAGGTAAGCTGGTATAACACAAGTAACTGGAAAGTGCTATGTTGATATGAAATCAAGCATCATATATTATCAGAAAAGTAACATGATACTGACCTCAAATGTCAGGGGTTGTAAATTTGCAATGATTGAGGTCACGTATTATAGCAAATGGAGTCCAATTCCTACATAACTTGGTGGAAAACAGTTCTGCCATTGAAAATATTGTTTATCAGTAGAACTGCAATTAATAATGAAATACATTGTAGATTTACATGCATTTCAAACAAAAGTAAATAATGGGACTCAATGTCTCTAATCCCCACACGATTCACCGTGGGGGGATGTTCCATGTACATAAATCTGTTCTGCGGCTGACACAGGTCTGGCTGCTTAATTAACAAAAGGAAAAACTTTCCAGTGTACATGCTAACTACACTTTCACTGGGGAATCCAAAACACAAATTCTGTTTTGACATTTGGGAAAAAGTAGGTCAGGTCAGTATAACAAAAGATAATTCCAACAATTTCTTGCAAAAATAATTTGTACTACATTTTTGCTTTGAGAATTAAAGGTGATGTTTAAGAATTTCTGAACAAGGTTAAGTTTTTTATCATGGACCTAATAATCTAATTAGACAAAATATTAAATGTTGACCACACATTGAATGGGAAATTCAGTCACATGGAACTGGCAAATTTGTTTTAGGATAACTTATTGTTGTAAACCAGTGTTTAAAATGGGTCAACAATGAACAATCCAACAACACTCAAATCAATGCAGTTGCATTGGGTAAGGGCCAGGAAATAAATAACAAAACATATCAAGAAAGAAATATAATTATTCCCTTTTCCTGGTCACCACTGGGCCAATAATCAACCAAAATAGCACAAGAAATTATTAGAAATAATTTTAGAAGTAAAAACTATCTATCTTCCAGGTAGCCTCTGGGCTGATAGCAAAACAGAATGCTTGGAAAGTGCCTTTCCCCGATCAAACACGATTCGAGGAGTCCACACGGGGACATCTCGAGTGGAATGACAGAACAAGGAGTCCTTGCTCCCTTCCGTCAAGAGCCAGTGATCTGCTGGATGATCTCCAACCAGACATCTCAGCCGCTTACCGCTAGTAGGGAACATCTTGGCCCTTCTAGCGATGCAGGCTTCCTGAATGCATCTCAGCCGCTTAACACAAGTAGGGGGCACCACGGCCGTTCTAGCAGTGCAGGCTTTCTGGATACAGGCAGTTTGGGAGCTGGCTCCATAGTACATGTGTATCTGTTCCCTACCGATGATGAGCTTGGGCTGTGCGATAGCGATATCAATACCGAATTTCTGTAGAAAATCTAGCCCAAGTATCATATCATCAACTAATGGGGCACAGAACACAGTCTCATCAAACCAGGTTTGACCTAGTTTGATGGGGACGGGGCCGACCTTCACTGCAGTAATCTTCTGATTTCGGCCCGCTGTCCGCAGAATGACATCTTTGAGGATAGATGGTGCTGGATCCAGGAGAGGAAGGAATTTGTCAGAGACTACAGTTACCTTAGCAGCGGTATCAACAACTGCTCTTAATTTTACACTACCAACTACAATAGGTACATAAAACATAGAGCTACTACTTATCTTACTGCTACAACTAATTATACTACTTACCTTACTGACAATAACTTCCTCTACAGGATCCAATCCATTGGCATACCTTTCAAAAAGATCTGCAATGAATAAACACTCATCTTCCCAAATATCAAAAGAATTACATGTACTTACCTCACTCTCAAGGCTCTTATAAGTGGGTTGACCGACCGGAGCATCAGGCGGGTCATCAATATTTGACATGCTTACTTGTTGGAGGCCTAATCCTTCCTGGATCGGAGATCGGCCTGGCTCTCCGATCCTTTGGAGTTTTCCTGGGCCTCTGCAAAAGAAAGGGAAGAACTGGCCCGAGACTTTTTCTGGGCCTCGAGGGTCTTCAAGGTTTTAAGCACCTCTGCCAGGGTTGTGTCAATACTTTCCATGTTTTTCTTTAAATCACTTATTTCTGTTTTTAAGGCAGTGATATCACTCCTTAGGCAACCTGTTTCTGTTTTTAGACTATCAATGTCATTTTCAGTACTAAATTGAAACAGAGTTTTACTTTGTTCTTCGATAGGAGTGGAACTTTTATTAACACATTGCCTGGCAGATGGTGGGGGCCGAACCTGTAAAACTTCTGGCTCCGCACCCTTGGAAGTGTTGACAACACCCTGTTCATACAGATAGGTCTGCTCTGTAAGAAGGGGGTGATGATGATGACGCTGCTGGCGAGCCGTTTGAAATTCGGCTAGAGCTTCTTCTGGGAACCTACCATAATCAAAACGGCGATCCAACGCCGACATAATAAGAGTAAAATCAGAAATACCCTGGTCTAAAAGATTACAAAAGTATTCTGAGGCCACTCCCTTCAAAGACCAGCAGAGAGCATCCCGGCAAGTAGGACCATTCCAGCCACACGAGGAAGCGTAAGAAGTGAATCTGTTCTTAAACGCCCTCCAGCTTGACTTGCCATCGAATGAGATCCCCTCTGGAAGGGTAGGCGGAGAGTAGGGGAAAGATCGATTATAGGGATGATTTTGAGTGGGATTAGTGGGGTTAGATTGAGTTTGCTGTGGGCAAGGGGGGTACCACGGTTGGGAATCTACCCTCCCTGAGCCGAGCATCTGAGAAGACGGTTGTGAATGAGGGGGGTACTGTGGCTGAGAATCTCTCCTTCCGGTGTCGACCTTTCCAGAACCACGTTGATGTAGGTGTCCCATGTATTGGGGCCTCGATAGAGGGAACGGCCCCTGCAAAGGGGATGGAGTAGCTGGCACACCCACATGTATTTTCGTTGGGACGCCCGGGTAAGGTGTAAAATCAAAATAGTCAAGGAGCGCCACGGCTCCATCAAGGCGGGGACATTTCAAAAATAACTCCTTATCTAAGTTCCCACAATATTCTCTCCAATCTAAAATTTGGGTTACTTTTGTTTCATTGCAAACCTTCAAAACTTCTGTCTCATCACAAAAATTAATTCTTATTTTGCGAGAAAGAACCATAGTCTGTTACCATATTAGTCACAGAGTTAGTTATGACATAGGAGAGATTGCTCAATTTCCAGGAAAATTGCCAATCTTAAATGAATAAAAGCACAAATGGTCAATGTTACTGATATTACCCTAAGTGAATCTAGACAGAATCTAGATACTAAATGGTCTTAAGTACAATAAGGAAAGTACAATATCAAAATGCCTAAGGTTACACTTAAATTTTCTTAATTTTCAACTACTATTCACTCCCCCTACAAAATTAAAAGAGTGGGAGTTCAATCTGACTGCAAATTACAGGCAGAAAGTTAATATAGATTCACTTTCTTAGTTTCTCATGCTTACTTATGTTTCTTGTTTCTTTGCTGTTTCTTGCTTGCTTACTTTGTTAGTTTTATACTTAGTTTCCTACTTACTTAGTGTTTTTCTTTGATCTGACAATTTTCTGGCAGAAAATCAGTCAAAAATCCCTACACTTAATTTGAGAAGTATAGGTAAAAAGTCAATCAAAAATTTACTTTCTACACTCAATTTGATTGACAAGTATAGAAAGTCAATCAAAAATTCCTACACTTAATTTGATAAGTATAGGTAAAAAGTCAATCAAAAATTTACTTTCTACACTCAATTTGATTGACAAGTATAGAAAGTCAATCAAAAATTCCTACACTTAATTTGATAAGTATAGGTAAAAAGTCAATCAAAAATTTTATTTTCTATACTTGAATTGATTGACAAGCATAGAAAGTCAATTAAAATTAAATTCTACGCTTAAATTAGTACTTAGATAAAATTACAAAGTAAAGCTAAGCCTATATAATTTTACACTTAAACAAGTACTGAAGAGTAGGACAAAATTACTACGCTACAGTTACTACAATATAATAATCACTAAAGGCGTAATCCTTATCAAACCTACACTACACTTCCAATTTTCTGCTTTCAGCAAAAATTTGAGCTGGCCCCTACCACCACAAATTAAATTTGAAATAGAAAATTTGAAGAATCAAGTTCAGCTTTAACTGTTCAGTTTAACTAACCACGCCCACTTCAATCTAATTTTGAAAGGGCAAAATGGCAGCTCAAAGAAAAATTTATTCTACCTATCCCTAATTATTACCTCAAATTTCACTTAAAATATGGCCAAAATGACAAAAAAATATCACTTTAAACAATGTAATACTAATAGACTATGTATGCAATTATTCATTTGAAACTACAGCCAGCGATAAGACAAATGTCGTCTGCTACGGCTTTGCTTTAGTGGAAAATTTTTGCAAGAAATTTAGCCGAAATAAGCAGTAAAATTTCAAATATGAAAATGAAAATATTCACAGAGTCTCTAAAAACAAGTTTTACAACGACAAATAAGTATAGGATAACAAAATATTACGATATAAACTCTAAAAACGGAAGTTGAAGAAATCAGAAATTGCTTAAACACGGGAGTCTATGTAAACAAAATGGCGGATTTTTGCCTATGTGATACACGTGTGTGTATTGTACAATACTCTACTCCCCGCGCAGGTTCGAATCCTGCCGACTACGCCAATTGTAGTAAAATGGCCGAGTAATTGCTCATTAAACTACACTAAAATATGATGCTACCTTATTAAACTACTCTTACTTGAGTTACTAGAGTCTACTTAAGCTCAGAAGTCCGCAGGAAAACAGCTACCCGATGGGGAGATCTCCCGAAGACAATTGGTGCAGGGTGCAGAGCTCAGACTTAGAAGAAGATCGGTTGTAAAAACACGTCTGTCTATTCCAAGCTCAAAAGTTGCACTCACTAAATCTTGGCAGTGCTCTACTGAACAGTGCATGCCATGTGTATTGTTATGTACTTAACATAATTACTGCTACTGGAATGTACATTCACAGGTGTGTAGATGAACAGGTGTATATGTGAATGTGAATGGGGCCAAATCTCTACAACACCTTCCACCCGTTTTTCATCATTTTTTTTCAGTGATAGGGTCTACATGAGTTAGATCTAGATCTGTCGCTAAAATTGATTTAAAGATGATTGTGTTCATTGCGTCTTTTGTGATGTTAGAATTGCGCAGACTTGGGCACTGCGCAGACAAGGGCCATCAGACCATATTAACTGACAACCCTCTATCATACTCCCACTAAAGGCAGCCCGGGGATCTCCGACACAGACCGGAGGAAGAAGAAGTAGAAGTTAATAATAGCAGAGGGCCGTTTCTTGAAACCGTCAAACTCATTGGACATCCAGTTGAAATGTGTGTTGAACTGAAGAATTACAACCGTTTTCAGTCGGATGTCCATGAGGCATGAACTTAGACTTATGACGGTATCAAATGCAGCCAGGTCCAGGCCAAGGCCCGCAGGGCCAGGGCAGGGGGTGTTTCATATAATCATAAAGCTTGGTTTACATGTACATCTGGACAGTCGATTTAAAAAGAGCCATTTAAAGAAGTTTACAAGCAATATTTCTTTACATTTCCCAACACTTGTGTTAAACAATATTAGAGAAAACAAATATTGATAATGATTGTTGCTAAGCTCCGTCGGTATTTCGATATATTGGGTTTTTAATGATATTTCAATCTGCGGATATTGCCAGTATTGAAATTGAAAATATATCGTTATATTGACTTTTCCCAATATTCTGTCCTCCGATATTTAGAATTATATATTGACAAAATATCAACATCAATTTGTTGTTTTTACTGCATTTTTCTTTTCTTTCACAACAAATCGACGTGACAAATTCTTTACTTTCTGACAATCTTAAGAGATCTGCAGCCAATTGCTGCACAGGTTGTTTTTCACATTACATTTGTTTTCACCATGACATTACATGTTCGTCTTGATACTTTCTTCCATGCATGCAGGCCAGTTCAGCCCAGGATGTACGTTATTCCTTCCTCTGTGAGTGGTATGATCCTAATGCAGCACTCACTAGACATTACAAGTTCCTCTTCTATCCTAAGGATAACACCATTGAAATGGTAAGCTCTTCGTTGGCATATCTGCAGGGCCCTGTTTTGTAAAACTTGTTACCAGTAACAAGTTACAATAACTGTTATAAGCTACTGAAATCCTTGCATCTGATAGGCTGAGAGCATATTTGTCATAGAAATGTGGCTGTTGTTACTGATAACAAGTTTTACGAAACAGGGCACTGAACCCTTGAAAATTGTAGCCCTGTATTCCATCTTTGCCACTAAGACATTTCTGCCATGACCCAGCGAGTCAGGAAAATTACTGATATCTCGAAATATTGTCATTGGTAAATTTCTAGTTAATTTCTTTTGTTTGTATGTTCTTATTTTTGTCCGTATGATATGAAGAACCAAACATAAAGTTGAGCCCAAAGGTTTTCATACACCATGCAGAAAATACATTTTTTCTCTCAAATTCAAAACTCTGTTATGGTCTCAGGGTGACTTGTCAAGGAGAATCCAAACTCTTCTGGGTGCCGTTGCATAAAAACTTGCTATTTTAGTATTCCATAGAAAATGTGCTCTTTCAATGTAGGCTCTTGCTTGGGGGGTTCTAAGAACATATGGATGCAATGATCTTACACAATGATGAGCTGGTGTAAAGGCATAAGAAGATCATGTAGGTAGCTTTTTCAGACAGGTGTATGTTTGGGGCCAATTATATATTTCTGAAGATACCTGGCTGTGACTCGCTTCATATGACAGACCATTTATTTTGGAAGCACAGGGAATATCAACTCATGCAATTTTCTTTATTTTTAACATTATTATAGTGTTGAGCACTTAAGCTGACAAAATCTTCTGAGATTCATCAGTGAGTTTCAACTTTTTTTCCCCTTTTCTGCCTGTATGACTTTAAGAACTTGAAGAAATCTGTCTGTGATGTGTTTCATATGTCAGACCTCTCTTTTAGAAGTACCAGTTTCGCTTCAGTCAGGCAGCAGACACTATTATTGACACTATTATTATGCAGCTGATAAAACGTTGCTTGTTTGTAATGATATTCTATGAAATTAATTTCTTTCCTTTGTTTATTCTTGTGTCAGTATGATCTGAAGAACAGACGCATGTTCTTGAAGAGATCCGCCTGTGACTCGGTTCATTTGTCAGACCTCTATGTTGGGAGCACAGTGAATGTTCACTCTCGTCAGCTTAACCTTGTAGATTACTCGGATGATTTCACAAAGGGCGCCCTCACCACAGTCCAAGAGAAGTGAGTCAACTAATCTATATTTCCTGAGTATCCATTTTTGTGCATTTATGAAAAACAGAGAGACATGAGATTTTCAAAACGTATTTCCAGGCCAAGATAAAGGAATACTGCCAAAAGTCCTGGAAAAGTCCTGGAAGAGTCATTGAACAGTTATGGAAAATCATCAATGAAAAGAATATTTACACATGATCTTAGCCAAAAGGCCGAGAAGCGATATTTATGAATGTTTCAATGAAGAAACCAAATTACACAGTGTTTTATTTCTATACTGGGTTACAGGGAGAAAGGTGTTGTTTGTTCTTGAAGTTATATATTGTCACTAAGAAAAAGTGTTTTCAGTATGTCTTTTATGGAAAGTCAGGCAAAAGTCTTGGAAAAGTCACTTAATTTATCTTTTTTAACGGAACTGCAGTAACCTTGGAATATGTCCATGAAGATTGGATGAAGTTACTTCTTGCCTCACACATACCCAGATCCTTAGAAATGTGCACACTTACTGTAGTTTACTTATCTGAATAGTATCCAAATAAGAAATGATTTGAAACTCTTATGGTTTTCCTACAGAGAAATGAGTTACCCATGGTATAATGTCTGCATGTATGCATGACTTTCTTCATGCATTATTGATTTATGCATGTGGATGACAGATGAATAGATGAATGAAATAAATAACTGATATTATGATTAAATGAATTATTGTTTTATTTCAGGACTTTGGGTCTGATCAAACCAGATGCTATTTCCAAATTTGGTATGTATGCAGATTTTTCATATTTGAGAAAGAAAAAATATTAATTGATAGTGCTTGTAAATATATCATGAAAAGTATGGTAATGACTTAGTATTCTTGAACATGAGCACAGTGACAATTCGATGAATTCTGCAAGTGGCCACTTTTATGGAAATTTTTTTTTGTGTGTATGAAAATATATATTTAAAAAAATTGAATATTACTTTTCTTTGTCATATGAATACTAATGAGTTGAATGCATGGTATGTAATAGTATTGATCTCCACCCACAAGAATACCGGTATTTAGAAAGTTTTCTTATAGTCTATGCATGATTAACCCATTCATGACAGGAATTATTTAAAGCCTAATTTGATCAGCTTTTATTCTTCGAATTGGCAACACCAACATTTTTATTTTATTGCTATATCTTTCTTATAAAACGTCATGTATCTGAAATGAATATAAATTGACAGAAATTATGATGAGAAGTCAAAAAGTTGCCAATTTGCAGGGGGAAATGGTGATTTTAAACTTTCTATTACATTGCTAATTTAAGAATTTTAATGCTTATTTTCCTTTGAAAAATTTTCAGCATCAAACAACGAATATTGACGCAACTAAAATGGGCACAGTTTGTGTAGAATTTTTTGCTCTTTCTGCTCATGTATTTGGTATGATTTTTAGGGCTTTGCATCAAAAGATATTAGGCCAAACCACAAAATGTGGACCTATGTCACGAATGGGTTAAGTGATTTACTAATACAATTTTTATGGTAAGTAATGTTTGGCTTCATCAGTCACCTCCAGACTCAATGATTCAGCAGAAGGAAAGACTAAAGTCATATGGGGTGTTGCAAGAAAGTTGCAATCGATTGCAAATAATTGCTAATTTTGAATCAACCATTCTGATTGGCTCAGGGTCTGGCCTTTTAAGAAGACATGCATGCAACACTGATTTAGATTGGCCAGTGGCAATCAGTTGCAACTTGCAATCGATTGCAACTTTCTTGCAACACCCCATTTGTCATCTTCAAACTAAAAAATCGATTTAAAAAATGTGACAGGTCATATTCCACTAGTACTACAACTCACTGAATATTAACACTGTCTTGAGTTTGCATTTGTAAATAAGGAGAGACCACTGAGGTATTGAAATTTAGCCAATGATTGAGCCAGTAGGAATGCCACCGTACTTCATGTAAACAAAATTTGAGACAGCTTCAGATAAGAATGGGAGCTTGAGTGTGAATACCGGTATGAGAGATTTAGCAGACCGCTGTTACTTAAGTTCTTTCCCGATTTTGCACACGGACCGCAGATTCTCCGTCCGCATTGAGTTTTTGAAAGCTCCCTGTTTCGTGACGCGACAGTTGCTCCTGCGATAATTGCCCTCTTTTAATTTCTCCAGAGACGTAGGGTTAAGGTTAGTGTTGTGATAGGGGGTTTTGGTTCAGATTGATGTTGGGATAAGGTTTAATCTCATTCTTAGTTTTGGGGTTAAGTTCCATGTTTTACTTAACGTGCCGATTTTCCATGGGAGCAATTGTCGCTGGAGCAAATGTCATGGAACCCCCTGTTTACAAATGCAGACTCATCTTGCATTCTTCTTTTTGATTGTATATAGGTCCCATATTTGATATGATATATGAGGCAGGATTCTTGGTTGTGAATGCTAAGATGACTCGCTTACCAAGAAGTGCAGCAGAGGAATTCTATGCAGAACATGTTGGCAAGCCATTCTATGAGTAAGTCTCTCTATTAAAGTCATACAGACTTGATAAAAGCATTGGGCTGTAATGGAAATGCCATGTTTCCTTCTCTCTCTCACTCCACTCTTTATTCGTCAATTTCTTTCCTGCCTTTAGAAGAATTTGTATTAGGCACTATGTAAATGTTATGTTTTATTACAATCATGTATTATTTCATTTGAGGGTTATACAAAATGTTTATTCACTATCATATTAAGAATGGATGATGTTTGAAGGTTTGCATGGTGGTACGGGTATTCGTGGAAAGGGTGATGATGTCCTGAAGACGGACAGTCAAGCTGCCCGAAACGTCGAGTCTTCTCTTCAAGTCTACTCACCTCTCGCCGACTCAAGCCTACTCATCTCGTCACCTACTCAATCCTCTCACCTCTTCTGGTTTACAGTCCTTTTTAGGACTCCACCCAGATTTCGAAAGATACTCTGCCCTCCAATTTTCCTACTTTCTCGCCTCTCTATTTTCACCTCCATCTCTATCCACTTTATCTATAGTCCCTCAGGACTTACCACACATGGTGAACCGTAAACCCTTTCCACGGACATATTAAGAATGCATGTTTAAAAATTTGTTATTTTGTGGGTTATGCAATCACAGCTACACAGTCATATTCATAGTTTAACCCGTTGAGTACAATTTGATTTCAGTATAACATGCATTGTCCATAGACCATAGCGTGAGTTATCTCGGGCATAGGATTCAATGGGTTAATAATTTTTACATCATCTGAAATGATTATTTCTTCTTGCTCAAAATCAAAGCTACCCTCCATACCAGACATGCAATTACATAGTTTGTATACAGATATCCTGCAGTTTTGATGAGAGTTCACATCATTTTCTGGGTGTAATATTTCTATTTTTAGCAACCTGGTTCGTTTTATGAGCAGTGGTCCAATCATAGGTATGGAGTTGATGAATAATAATGGTATTGGTGAATGGCGTCGTTTACTCGGACCTACAGATAGCAGCTCAGCACGTAGTGAAGCTCCAAATAGCATCAGGGCTCGGTTTGGTACAGGTAAATTACTATGCTTCCAAACAGAAGATTATACACCCTTGCTCTAAGATTGAACATTATGGTCCGTAAATTAAAACCCAAGTTAAAGTCAGACCAAGTTCTATAAAAGTTTAACTTTTGTTACACATGACTTTAGATCTACTGTGGAGTTCAACTGAGTTGTAGCATACCAGGGAAGTGATTGGAGAGGACCAAAGCAGTTTTGCTGGTTGAAATTACGTATTCACATGTCCTTTGGTCCCAAATGAGTGAAATATGAACTGCCATTTTTCCAAACAAGCTTGAAAGCTGCATCACCAACCAAATTTCCTTTTAAAAAACGACATATTTTTCTGTTTCTGTGAATAGTGTTTCGTATTGAAACGTTCTAAAGGAACCTGTAAATAAAAAGAATCTGCTTGTAAAAACCACTTTTCTTGTTTCCCTGGGGCAGTCTTAAAGGCATTGGCTAACTTTGTGAGTAGCTGATTTAAAAAATTCTCAAACTAAGATGAAACATGTGTATGAGTACTTGTATTTGTACTTAAAAATCCTGAAACAAACCATAATTTGGAATGAAAAAGTGTAAGTTAGATGTAAACGGCAATTTTATTATCCTTCGTCTCAGGAGACAATCACTAAGAGGACTACTTTGCTTGAATTTAAAAATGCCATTATGTGCCATGTGAGTGTTATGTGCGTGATACGCCAATACACTCAGAACGGTAAGGTGAGTCGTACGCGCATGCGCACTCCTTATGTCTATTCTGTGCAACCGACCCTTGTATATTTTTCAAACATTGGTTCACATTTTTTATATTTAAAAATACTTCCTGTGGATATTATACTTTGAAACTTTCAGACTAATATTTTTACACTATAACCCTCATGTTTATCCCATTTTCAACTAACAAAACAAGATTTTTTAAAATCATAACAATGTTAACCAATGCCTTTGATATGTATATATAGACTGATCTGAAAATTGATTTGTGGGCAGCGCCATTATTACGGTGTCCCCCATATAGTGCGTATGTATTTTTGCACACTACATTCAGCTGCCCTGCATTGTTGTATGTAACTCTATGGCAGGACATTGCAGTAATGGCTGATTATCTGCTGCCCTCAACGATAAGTCGGATCGGTCTATAGGTTTCACATTTCTGTATGTGTTCTTTCTTTATTACCTGTAGACAACACTAAGAATGCCTGCCATGGCTCAGACTCTGTTGAATCGTCTAACAGAGAAACCAGCTTCTTCTTTGGACCATCAGCAAGGATGCCTAATACAGCTACACTTGAGAATTGTACTTGCTGTATCATCAAACCAACTGCCGTCAAAGAAGGTATGTAATACATTATCGTACATGCTGTATCGTTAAACCAACACCTGTCAAAGAAGGTGTGTAACACGTTATTGTATATGCTGTATCGTAAACCAACAGCCGTCAAAATATTGGTTTTGTACAACACCCACAATCACTGTCATAGATAAAAAGGCACTTTATATATTTCTAGGTGAAAAATTTCAGGATTGCCATCACAGTTATATCAATCATTACAAGCAAGATTTTATGCTGACGGCCTTTGGCTTAAAAAGCTTAACCTCCCTGTATGCGGTAAAGATTGTTATCGTTTTGAGCACTGAATATATATTGACAATTTTAGATGCAAATGAATGGGATGATAGTGATCAAAATGTGCAGTATCCTGTGATTAAACATGCATTTTGGTTAGACCATGGACCTACTAAAGATGGACTGTTAATGAAAACCTTCCTTTGATGAAATGATTGTCACTGTCTTCTGATCATGGGAAGCTTAATGAAAACATTTGGGTGTTGGGGAAAATAACGATTACGTAAGCATGTTCAATCATTGACAAAGAAGCAGGGGTGCGTTTCATGAAATCGTCATAACTACAAGATCAGCGACATCTCAGTGTTGTCGGTCGTCTTGTCTGCTAAGTGTTTCACAAAGCCGTCTGCCAAGACCAGCGACAACTTCCCTGACAAATGACTTGTCGCTCCTCCAAACATGTCATATTTTTTTAGCATGCCATCACAAGTCACCTTCTCATCGGCTATGGGCAGCTCATGGGCAGCGAAAAATAAGGAATGTTAATTTCTTAAATACAAATAGTTCTTGAGCTCTAGACTTTCATTCCATAAACAATTATTACTAATGTTGATGTAGAAGTATAACTGAAATAACCTATATGTTTCAGCGACGTTATAACCCTCCAACAAGTAATTGAGATTAGTATTGATTATCCTCCCATCAGTCTTCCATAGAAAACAGAGCAGTCTGTATGTTCAGGCCCGTAAGAACGATGACAATTCAACGCGTATAAACTTCCTTTAGATTTTCCTCTTTTGCAAGTAAAGCATTTATTGAAATCACATAAAATGTATTCGTAAATGAATTTATTTCAAAGTTTGGATCACATACTATCCCAATTCAGTATTTTTCAAAAACTAAAACAAAATTTGGGTCTGCTTTCAATATCTCATCAATTACGGTATCCTCTTAATTGTAAATCTAAATTCGCAAAGCGCAACAGCAGTTTTTTGTTTATTAATTTTAGAAATTCTCAGATGTCACCATTAAAGTAGTTTTTCACGTGAATGAAATGTTTGTATTATTTGTTTCAAATTCCGGTCATGCTTTCTATACTTTTCGAACAATTAGAGCAAAGTAGAGTCTAAAATTGTGTTTGAATAATTGATGATAATTCCAGTGGATTATGACCAAGGCTATATTTTTCAGCCGGTAGTATCGATATCTTGAATTTGTGAGATGTCAGGCTTTCGTGAAACACTTTGACAGCTTCATGACATCTCCGTAGATCATCGACAAGAGATATGACTGTCATGGAGTTGGTTTCATGAAACGCGCCCCAGTTCCCCTCGGTTTGGTTTTGTTTGGCTGATTTGGTCTTTCAGAATATGTCTTTGATACAGAAAACTGCTGATGGGTAGCAGCAAACCTGAGAAGGTGTTGATTTTTGTGATATGAAATTTTTATTACTGATTCAAAAACTTTCTCAAAGCATATGACCTTATTTAACAATGATTATGATTCTGGAATATTATTAGAAAAAATGGGGAAAAAACACAATTATAAATCTCAAACATTCAATCAAAATAGAATCTCTCTCTTGTATTCATGCAATTTTCAAGATGAAACACATGAAATAGTAAATTCCAATTATGTACCAGAACTGCACATTGATTTTCCATGATTTCAGCGATTGATTATCTTCTGCGCATGTAGCAACAGCTTACTCGCTGTCTCGCTTCTCTCCCGGTTAATTAGAGTGACCATCATCAGATCAAAGTAAAGAACATGTACATAATGTTATTGAGATAGCTTTGACAGTCACATTTGCATGTTACTGTAACAATGAATGTCCATCTTAGTAGGTCCAAGGTTGAAGAACTCTGCAGTGATTAGTCAAAGTGATATATCAGGTGATGCACAATTGGCCAATCAAATGCCTAGGTTCATTCTGTATGCTGTATGTTAGGAAGATAATCCTGTATGTTTGACTTTGCAGGTAAAGCAGGTCAGATCATGACGGCCATCTGCGATGCAGGTTTTGAAGTGACTGCGTTGGAAATGTTTCACATGGAGAAAGCCAACTCAGAAGAATTCTTTGAAGTCTACAAGGGTGTTGTTGCTGAGTATATGGTGAGTTCTTTCATTGTTCTTCTCTTTCTTTTAGTAATACAGTGGAACCTCGTTATAAAGAACACTGTTATAGCAAACTCACGTTATAACATGGTAAATTTGCCGGTCCCACTTCTTTGTATTTTATTGGTTTTTTAGCCCTGATATATCAAAGCTTCAATATATAGGGGTAATTTCCTTGGTCCAGAGTTTATAATAATTAGGTTTGCCTGTATTCACTGCATTCTAAACATAATACACTGTGTTGTAAAGCAACAAATAGAAGACTCCAGTTGTCAAGCACTATACCATTACATCAAGAGGTCATAATGATGCCATAAATCTGTTTTCATGACAGATTCAGTTCATTTGAGCTTTTAGAAAATGAGAGGAGAAATAGTTTGGAAATTGTAACTGATCAACTACTTGATATTATACAATTAGTTCATGTTTGTGAGTGCATGTATAGTGCATATGCACTGCACGAACATTAAGTCACAGTGGGATAATGAATGCGACTTTGTCAAGTTCATTATCCATCTCATTGTGACTTAAATGAATCTGAGTGCAGTGCGTATCACTAATGCGCAAGCCGCAAAACGTTAATTCTTTTTTTTTAAAAACAGGTCGACAATATGAATATAAAGCCAGAATATAAGCTACAAACCTGATTGAAATGTTAGAATAACACAGTCATGGAGGCCGCCATTTACATGTACTTTCTTTTGTGACACATGTGGGAGTAATTGGTGTTGCAGAGAAGAGGAAAAGCTGATATTGTTGAAATCTCTTGAAAAGTGTGAACTTCATGGATTGAATGGGTTGAATATATATATTTTTTGTTATTTTTATCTGTGCTATGATAGGACATGGTAAATGAGCTAACATCAGGGCCTTGCTTCGCTTTAGAAATCAGGAGTACCAAGCATGATGATGTAGCTAAGGCATTCCGAGAGTTTGTTGGACCTGCCGATCCTGAGATAGCTCGTCAGCTACGACCTCGTACTCTTAGAGCTAGGTTTGGTAATGACAAGGTCCGCAATGCTGTCCATTGCACTGACCTGCCTGAGGATGCACTCCTGGAGGTGGAGTACTTCTTTAAGATCTTGTCTGAATAGAACACTTGGCTTCAGAAGCCCACCACAAACTTTAACAACCAGACATTGATGAGAGTTGGAATGATATTCATTATCATTCATTGTGGCAGTGTAAACATGTAGTCTCCTTCATTGAGGTCTTCTTTGGTCATATGAATCATCTGATTCTGGGATCATAAATTTAAGGGTACATGTGCCGTTGGTATAAATAGCCAAATTGGCATGACATAGCCAGTCATGGGATGTTTAACCATTTGAAGTTGATATGAAGCCGTTTTGAGCCCATACAACTAGGCTTACAATGCATATCATTATTTAAAAACTCAGTCAGGGCAATGATATTTGTTTACATTTCCACAGCTAGCTGCATTAGCTCTCTCTGTGGAAATCAGATCACATTCAGATGCTATTATGTACCATGATCTTAAATCATTTTCCGTCCTGTTTTTTCTTCACACCTTGTGCCTCCATGTATATGTGTCCCAAACACTGCAATGCTGTCATAAAAGTACCTATACTGTAGTACCTCTTCATATGCAATGACACAAACACGGACAGCAATGACATAGATAAAATGTTTATACCTAATATGCTGTCTCATGTAACTGAATATGTTTAAGACAAACCAGGTTTCAGTGTTCTTGTTCTTTTGGTATGGAATTTCTCTGAAGGCTGTATATTGATACATGAAAACCAAAATGGGAACTTCACAGTACTTTGTTAAAATGAAATTTAATGGCTTACTAGTAAATGAAGAAGCTTAATGGGACAAATTTATAATTTGTAAACAAATTTTCGGCATTACTCCTAGTGCTAAAGATCGTGTGTTCGATCTATAAAAAAATTGGAACCAGGGGGATTTGAACCTGCCATCTACAGTAGATGTGATTGTGATTTTCATTTCAGATCGAACACACGATCTTTAGCACTGGGAGTGATGCCAAACTGTAACCACAGAGTTCTGAAACTTAAATGTATTTGATCATTTTTTTTTCTTTCATTAGACAAGTTGTTAACCCATTCGTGACAGAGGTCCACTTTTTGAGGTTTGGCCTAATATCTTTTGATGCAAAGCCCTAAAAATCATATCAAATACATGAGCAGAAAGAGCAAAAAATTCTACACAAACTGTGCCCATTTTGGTTGCGTCAATTTTCGTTGTTAATGCTGAAAATCTTTTAAAGAAAAATAAGCATTAAAATCCTTAAATTGGCAATGTGATAGTAAGTTTAAAATCACTGTTTTCCCCTGCAAATTGGCAACTTTTTGACCTCTCATCATAATTTCTGTCAATTTATATTCATCTCAGATACATGACGTTTTACAAGAAAAATGTAGCAATAAAATAGAAATGTTGGTGTTGCCAATTTAAAGAATAAAAGCTGATCAAATTAGGCTTTAAATAATTCTTGTCACGAATGGGTTAAATGAAACAAAGCAAGAATATGGAAGGTTGAATGTCTACTATATCGCATGACATATATTAACTCCTATCTGTTTTTCACTTTGAGTTGTAGGGATTCTTATATTTTATGAGCATATTTTATTTCTGATAGATAAGGTATATCTTCTAGTAAATTACTTAAAGTTTGATCTGTATATATAGGAGGTATTTATGTTTTTTTTATAAAGAAATCCATTCCAATATTTTTCCCTATTGAAGAATGATGGAATGTATCCTCAGTGACCACTCAGATCCTTGTCTCTCCATTTTCCTGTGAAAATGCAATAAATCTCAGAGATTTATTGGAACTAAGTACTTTTCAACTAAATTGCTGGCTCTATATTCCTTGTTATTGTGATCACCACTAAAAATTTAGTCTTTTCGATGAGATATTTGGTTGATAGTCAATGTAGGGACATTTTAGACCTTGGTTTAAAGTCTCTTTTTCACATGTAAGTTAGACAAAAGTTTATTTCATTGCCATGCTGAACTTGTCAAATAGGAAAGCATGGTCCAATGTTTCTTCAAGCTAAAACTCTTCACATTATACTTGTTAGGACAATGTATTTCGTTGTCTAAAAAGACACTTAAAAGTGTAAAAGTCTGCATCCCTGCAGATAATTGTAATTCATTTCAAATTCAAAAGAAATATATCATAAGATGGGAGAAATTTTTTTCCCCACACTATTAAAAAAGAAGTATTTTCAAAATCAATTTACATATTGAATCACTTCAAGTTGTAAATATTTGTACAGTTTGCATTGCATAATCTGATTGAATTGTATCTTACGAATAAATATTTTCTAATTGTCTGAAATATGATTTTGTTATAGGGATGTTTAATTCTGCATGAGTGTGCATGTACATGGAACTTGAATATCACGAGATGTTTAAACGAGGCTTAAATGTTTATTTGTAATCGGTGAATGGCAAGGAAACACAATAATTAGGTTGAGCTCGTACAATTCTGAGCAAAAAATATAAAGGGATATGATAAAACAATAATTTTTAAAACATATTTTCCTGTTTAATGAGACAAAGAAGAGGACATATTTTTTTCCTTGAGTACTATTTTTCCCTAAATTTGTACTCTTTTTCCAGAAAGGGTACAAATCACCTTTAAAAAAAAATCACCTTTGTACAACTGACACGTTTGAGTTTGAACAAAATTTAGGATAACAAGACCACACAATTAAAGGTTTGCGGAATCAAATGCTTGTTCAATTCCATTAACTAGTCTACCTCATAAGTTGCTTTCATGGTAACTGAGAGTATATTTGAACTCTCAATGTCTTAATAGAAGTAATATTCATAGCTCATATTTTGAATATAGTGTAGTGACAATGAATCCGTACACCAAAATTTCTTTTGATGAGTGGTACACTTTAAAATACAATTCTCTTTATAGAGGGATTCCATTGTATTCTAGTTCTATTCATCATCATCATCATCATCATCATTATCATCATCGTCATCATCATCATCATCATCATCATCATCATCATCTCATCAAGGGCAATATTTTCTCCCCGCCCCCAAATCATGAAAACTGCCATTTATCTTCTTCATCAACAGTCAACACCCTACAGTGACAGCAAACCATTGTCATCACTCATCACTGCAACCATTTGCCTTTATTACCATCATTATCACCTCCACTATTATCACCATTTTTATCATCACCATCATAATCCCCATTATCATAGCCATCATCATCACCATCAATACCACCACCATCATCGCCATCATAATCACCATTATCATAGCCATCATCATCACCATCAATACCACCACCATCATCGCCATCATTATCACCATTATCATATAGCCATTACCATCACCATCAATACCACCACCATCATCGCCATCATAATCACCATTATCATAGCCATCATCATCACCGTCAATACCACCATCATCACCATCATCACCATTATCATAGCCATTATCATCACCATCAATACCAACATCATCATCACCATCATAATCACCATTATCATAGCCATCATCATCACCATCAATACCACCACCATTATCATCGCCATTATCATCACCATCAATACCACCACCATCATCACCATCATAATCACCATTATCATAGCCATCATCATCACCATCAATACCACCACCATCATCACCATCATAATCACCATTATCATAGCCATCATCATCACCATCAATACCACCATCATCACCATCATCATAATCACCATTATCATAGCCATCATCATCACCGTCAATACCACCACCATCATCACCATCATAATCACCATTATCATAGCCATCATCATCACCATCAATACCACCATCATCACCATCATCATAATCACCATTATCATAGCCATCATCATCACCGTCAATACCACCACCATCATCACCATCATAATCACCATTATCATAGCCATTACCATCACCGTCAATAGCACCACCATTATCATCGCCATCATCATCACCATCAATACCACCATCATCACCATCATCATAATCACCATTATCGCCATCATCATCACCGTCAATACCACCACCATCATCACCATCATAATCACCATTATCATAGCCATTACCATCACCGTCAATACCACCACCATCATCACCATCATAATCACCATTATCATCGCCATTACCATCACCGTCAATACCACCACCATCATCACCATCATAATCACCATTATCATAGCCATTATCATCACCGTCAATACCACCACCATTGCCATCATAATCACCATTATCATATAGCCATTGTCATCACCATCAATACCACCACCATCATCACCATCATAATCCCCATCATCATCATCACCATCAATACCACCACAATCATCACCATCATAATCACCGTTATCACAGCCATTATCATCACCATCAATACCACCATCATCATCACCATCATAATCACCGTTATCACAGCCATTATCATCACCATCAATACCACCACCATCATCACCATCATAATCACCATTATCATATAGCCATTATCATCACCATCAATACCACCATCATCACCATCATCACCATCATAATCACCATTATCATAGCCATTATCATCACCATCAATACCACCACCATCATAATCACCATTATCATTGCTACCATAATAATTACCATTTTCATCACTACCACTGATATCATCACTGCTATCCTCATCAATACCATCATCACTACCATTGTCATCACCATCACCTTTACCATCAGCGTGATCATCACATTACCACCAACATTACCACCAACATTACCATCATCATCAGCATCATTATCACTACCACCATCATCACTACCATCATCATCACTACCATCATCATCACTACCATCATTATCATCACCACCATTACTACCATCATCATCATCATCACCATCATCATCATTACTATCACTATCACCACCATCGTTATCCTCATCATCATCATCACAATTATACCATCACCATCATCACTGCTATCCTGTCATCCATTACTGAAAAATGCTAATGGTTATGAGGAGAACAATGTTCTGATTTATTACAGCAGAGTCAAACATTTCTATCCTTGATTTTTAATGATACAAGGCAACAATGGAATAATACATGAATTCATACTCTTTAGATCATGAGCAGAAAGCATCAAATCAACTAAATAACATACAATGACTGTTACAGTTATAGACATTTTCAAAACAGTGAAATCTCTATCAAAAATATTCTGATATAAATGTTCCAATTTGGCCCTAGCAATCAACGGAAGACCTGATTGAGCAAGAATTGTCGATAACATAATCATTTACACCAATATATATTTACAATAAAACAATCATTGGCCAATATAAAATTGAAAAATAAGAAATCTCACGTAAATGTCTAATGCACCAAACATGTCATATATAGATATTTTCACATCATTAAAGCATTTATTCTTCATATCAACAAATGAACTTCTACTCATCATTAGAAAAGCGAGACAAAAATTCTCAAACATCACTTTTCAACCAAGTGATCACATATGTGAGTTGTACCACTGTAAAATTATGTTCGAAAGGCCATTAATATATTCTGAAAAACATGTATGCATAATAGTGTATAAGAATATCTACATCTAAACTAGTATGCTCTATTTCTGTGAAAGTAGATGTACTATTCCATTCATGTTATAAATCTCTTATCATAACCTGCTTTTTAGGAAGAGGGGTTTTTGTTTTTTTGGTGGTTTTGGGGTTTTTTTGTAACTCGAATAAAAATAAGAGTTGTTAATACACCTACTGGCTGGTACACATGTAAGGTTTCTAAATAAAAGACAATCATCACGCTTTTAAACCCCCCCCCCCCCCCCCGATTCTCTCACACACACACACACTCACACACGCACACATCCTGTAACATCTCTTATAAATATATATTTTCTACATGAACATAAAAACTTGGACTTAACTGTAAAAAAAGCTATCCAAATACATGTAAGGAAAACCTGCAGAATCCAAATTGCTTTTTGCAGCACAGGAGCAAAAAGACAAAAATCTGTACACAGAAAACTCAGCTGAAAGACACTATGAACATGGCGGACAAAGAAAGCGGACAAAATAAACAACCTCTCATTCTACCCTTCACAGTGGTTCTAGTCATCCCTTCACAGCTATTATGTTTAATCATGTAGTTCCAGGTGAATATGCATGTGACACCTGTTCCACATATTTTAAACAATAGCAGTGAAGGGATGACTACCAGAACCATTGTGAAGGGTAGAATGAGGGGTTGTTTATTTTGTCCGCTTTCTTTGTCCGTCATGTTCATAGTGAGAGTAGTAAAATAATAAGACGGGTTAAAATTAGAAGAAAAAAATGGAAAACAAAATTGTGCATCTTAAATTCCTCTGTTCAGTGTCCTAAACGGAAAACAGTGAAATTGTGTTTCTTTTTCTTATTACGTTAATACTTTAAGATATCGCAGTTGCAAATTCTTTAGAAATAAATGAAAAATATTTTGAATCTAGACATTTCAAGGGAAAGGTCAACTCACTCTTTAATACATTTGTAAAACACATACCAGGGAAATGCTATCTTACAAAACTTTACAAGATTTCTTTGAAGACCATTCAGTATTCATTAAAGTTGATCTGTTTTTCTTGATGTTTTTATGAATCTCCTGAATAAGGAAACTGCAAATTATCAGAGTATATGTGGAAAGTACATCATGTCAGTTTACACAAAAACTTCACAAAATACTTTTTCATAGAGACATTTACAAGTAAACCTTAACATACAGGTACAATACACACAAAAATTTCTGCTTTTAGCTAGCAAGTATAGAACACACAAAATACTACTAAATCAGAATTTTACATCTGCATCAAAGTTTCAATAAATAAGAAGAGTTAGGAAAAGACAAAACAGTTAGGGAGGAAGGAATAAAAAATAACATATGGTAAACATTACACACTATTATAAATACAGGTACAATGTAAGAACTTACACAACATGCACCAATCAATCTTAACTTTAAGAACTTCATTCTGTCTTTGGTAAATGCCTACACTTTGTAAAAAAAAAAAAAAAAAAAAAAAAAAAAACTATAAATATACATGTGCATACAGCAAAATAATGACACTTTTTCTTTCAATGAACAAAATAAACTACTATTCAACTACTCATCTATAACTGAGTTGTTATTTCATTTGATACAAACAGCCATTCATTTGTGTAAAGTATTGAGCCTTCTACCTCTTACCTGTGAATAATGAGATTTGAAAGGTACATGTACATAATTTTTTTTACTTGAAAATTAATATAAATGGACTTCAGGACTATCAGAACATGTTGGAAGGAATGACAGGGACTTGATAGTACGGTACCTTGGTTTAAGGATACATTATTGAGGGTTCCTATTAGGGAACTGTACATGAGGGAAATTAGCCAACAACAGATATTAACCTGTTGCCAACAGGAGCTGGGTATACACGGCTCTGTAAAACTCATTCATATAGAGCACCGAAGCGATGACGACACAAAAACCTTTTAGGGGATTCCGGAATTTTGGATACCATGTCTCGATGGAGCATGATGATAAACATTCACAGCCTAAATTCTATGGGAATCGGCTCATGGGGACCCGTGATGTGGCCACATGAATACCTACCTAGCCCCATTGAAATCAGTGTAAATTGGCCTGGTTCTGAACAGTTATGAACCAGGCCAACTTACACCTATTTCAACGGGGATAATTAGGCATTCATGTGGCCATACCTTAGGCCAGCGTAAATCGATTCATGTCAGATGTGTTGTGTGGAGGTTTTTCATCATGCTCTGCCGGAATATGGTCATGAAAATGCTGAAATGAAAAAAAAAAAATGATGACATCACACTTTGGTACTCTATACGGGAGCCATGTATACCAGGTTCCCAAACGGCAGTTACTTTGATCCATATCAATGCTTACATATACGCCTTTTTACATAGTTTTTGTGTAATTTGTGTGGTACCATAAGAAAGCTTATTAAATCAACAACACATTCCAGGAAGTTATCTGTTATTTACCTTTCGTTTCTTTCTTTCTTGAAGCATATTAAACAAACATATCATTCTTTCAATCAACAGGATTTGCATATGGTAGGCTCATACAGGATCGGCAAAGAGTTGAAAGATTTTCAGTTTCACAGATCCATTTATTGTAAGCACACTGAAATTACTAAGCAGCTCACGGCTGGACACAATCAAGCTGCTCATATGCTTGTACATGGAACAATGGAACAATGAAGCTTTCGCACTTCATTGAATTAATCTTGTATGAGGGGAGTGTCAGTACCTAACAATGCCATCGTGAACAGGTTAACAATCATCAAGAATGGAGTTTGCAGTCAACATGGACATGTCTTATGTTATACATGCACCTTCCATCGATCTGCAGAACTCTCTCAAGTCCTAGGGGAAAGTTCGGCATAATAAAGCCCACATCCAAATCATGACGGAATGCCTGCGTTTCTCTCACAGTAAATTCCAAGTACTTGGGTCATGAGTTTTGCTGCGTGCGAGATTTGTACACTGGTCATTCCATCAAGTCTTACGTTAGTCATCTAAGATGCATCGTACATGGTAATTGACAAGTATGTCTTTCAGACATTGCCATTCCAACATACGACTGAAGTAACACCCAAACTTTTCCTGGTATTCTAGAAGTTTCTTTAATTGTATGCAACAGAAAAACAAATAAAAAGAGAGAAGACAAAGAGAAACTGGAAGGTGAAGAGATACACAGCACCAAGTCAAGAGGTCACAACTGATCAAGCCATCCATAGCAGATGAATAGATCACATGCACAAATGCATTTAGACAAATGGCTATGTACTGTTTAATTAATGATCCTGAAGCAGATGGTTATCAACCAATACTGTATATGTGAATAGATGCACCCAAAATAAAACCATGAATGCATATTTAACATAATGGTTCCTTAGAATATGCAATGACAGTTTCTCAATAATGATGCATGTTTATGTTAATGTTGTGTACAAAATATCCCAACAAAAATTGGTAATTCATGAGAGCTTTGAGCATTCAAATCATCTTCAGTTGTCAGGCTACAAAATGCAAATTGGAGGTCCTTTTGAGGAATGAGGTGACCAACAACAAAAATAATGTATCACTTTACATATAAGTCTTCTTTCACTTATATCAGTTCATTTTGATCAAGTTGAGTCTGCCAGTGGTAGACCTCAATGGAATTATCTCTTTCCAAACTGAACACCAAACAAGGACAGTCCTTTCTTCTTCGGTGTACTTGGATCAGATTCCACCTCAGTAGACTGTGTTCTTGGAAGCTGTAAAGATGGTGGTTCTTTGCTGTTTGGATCTCTCACTTTCCGATGAGGCATTGAAAGAGCTCTCCGCACTGTTACTGTCGAAGCAAAGCAAGAAGGATAAAAAAATTACGAACTATTACCAATTAAATATAATATATTAGTAGCTGCGCTTTAAAAATTTATGTATTATTAAATTTCATTTTACAAGGTTTTGCAACGGATTCCTGTACTCCCTCATACTGTATATCTCATTACAAATAGCATTCTGCAATAAACCATTTGGAATTGTAAGGGGGGGGATCCCTACTCTCTGTGAAAAAAAAAGATACTGAAGTTTGAGAATTAAGACTATCAACCCTACTGTAATGGATTTAATGCACTGTAAATCACAGTTTCAAGAAGACCCATGAATAACCTAGCTTTGGAGATCAAAAGTCTAAAATGAATACAGGAAAGAATTGATCTATTTATATTTTCAGTATGTGATGAGTACCATGTATAGTGGGTGTCCCAGAAAAAGCGGAGCTGCGGATTTTTAGTACTTTACTCTCAAAACGTTTATATTATGTTTACACGAATGGCTAAAGCATCTTCTACCAAAGAAAATGATACCAAGATCATTGAATTTGGTGAAGTAATTTTGATTCCATGCCCGTTTCTTAAAATACATTAATTTTCAAATTTTGCATGTTTTTTGCGACAGACGAGAGCAGAATTAAGCCGGGAATGGCCTTTCATATGACATGTTTTGTTATTAACATGCATAAATGGGCTTCCCTCAAACATTGTATTATGAAAGGCCTTCCTGACACAATTTTGCTCTCATCTCTCGCCCAAAATTTAAAAATGACTGTATTTTAAGACTTGGGCATAGAATCCCAATTACTTCACCGAATTCAATGATTTCAGTATCATTCTTCTCGGTAGAGGATGCTATACCCAATGATGTAGACAAATTACATACTTTTCAAAGGTAAAGTACTGCAAATCCCCAGTTCCGCTTTTTCTGGGACACCCGGTATGTAAGTACCTAAACTTGTATCAATTATAATAAGGCTTTCAGTATTGACTGGAGCAATCTAAAGGTCATGTAATGGTGTAAAGATATGTTATCCTTACCTCTGTCAGTTGGTTTACTCGGTTTGTTTGTACTAGATGTGGCTTTCAACGCTGCTTCCTTAGCTGCCATAAAGCTGCTACCTGTATACAATAACACAAAGAAATATCACGAAATAAAACTTCAGTCTTATTAAGCCCGTCGCACACTATACGACCCTTTGCAATCCGATTTTGGAAAAAATATTGCTATAGCGTTTGATATGAACATTCAAACATGTGAAATCTTAGTTATCAAAGTTTCGAACAGTCGTTTGAATACAAAAATCAAAATTCCGGGCTACAAGACTTGTAGTTAACCAAAATTTCAATTTTAGTATTCCTATCATATTCTGAACTTCAAATAAAATAATTTTACTTGTTTCAACTTTCATGTTTAATGTTAAATGCCATTTGTGCGAAAGTCGGGTTGCGGTCAGATCGTATAGTTTTTCATGTTTAATGCTAAATGCCATTTGTGCGAAAATAGGGTCGCGGTCAGATCGTATAGTGTTTCATGTTTAATGCTAAACGCCATTTGTGCGAAAGTCGGGTTGCAGTCCAATCGTATCAACGGTGTATGCCGGGATATACAGGTGCTACTGGACACACACTTTCTACTGCTGTTTGTCGTCCATGATTGATACATATAAGTACAATACTGATGATATCAATGAAACTACATGTTTCATGAGAAAAATTGTTATATATGATATACTAATTTATAAAAAAATTATTCCCTTTGGATTCAATTTGCATGCTGATGCAATGGTTGTTGCTATGGCAGGCATATCTCAAGCTGACTTCAGGAAACATTTACAAGGAACCTTTAGAATATGCATGAGGCGGACTAGATTTCTTTTAAAAGATCTCTACATTTGTTAATTTAAATCAAAAGTATGCAATTCCTGACGCTATCAATATCAGTTTTATTTGTAAATTAACATGTAAACTACATTATATCAAAAGGATCAGTTGATTTAACCCATTCGTGACAGGAATTATTTAAAGCCTAATTTGATCAGCTTTTATTCTTCAAATTGGCAACACCAACATTTTTATTTTATTGCTACATTTTTCTTATATAACGTCATGTATCTGAAATGAATATAAATTGACAGAAATTATGATGAGAAGTCAAAAGTTGCCAATTTGCAGGGGAAAATGGTGATTTTAAACTTTCTATCACATTGCACATTGCCAATTTAAGGATTTTAATGCTTATTTTCCTTTAAAAAATTTTCAGCATCAAACAACAAATATTGACGCAACCAAAATGGGCAGAGTTTGTGTAGAATTTTTTGCTCTTTCTGCTCATGTATTTGGTATAATTTTTAGGGCTCTGCATCAAAAGTTATTAGGTCAAACCACAAAATGTGGACCTCTGTCATGAATGGGTTAACATGTGACCAATATTAGAGTGATTACAAGAAGGAAGTGTAAATATAATTATTTGGTGATATTACAAACAAGCAGCAGTCTCTCATGTTTTATTCAGAAATATATATATAATTAAGTAATAAATCATACAGGATCAGTATAAAACAAAATACATGATCATATCAAAAGTACATGGATGTTGATTCCTTATTATGCTGATTATGGATGTTTTTTTTAACACATCCACAATCCAAGTAAACTTTAAATGAATAATATTGCTGACACAGGCCTATTTTTGTGTTCATAAAGAAGAAATAACCATAGCAGGAAAAAAAAAAACATGCAACATGCAAACTCATATCAAAATAAATTAAAGAAAATAAAAGTTTGGTATATATGTGACATAAATCAAATATATGCACAAATTAATAATAAACCAGTTTGTTTATAAATGCATTCCGTGAGTGTCATTCCAATAATTAGAATATTTTCTTACTCTTAAATCTCCTCTTTGGTCGATTTTTATGAAGAGAACCTTGTCTTACTATAATACAAGTTATTCAAGAGGAAATATACATATTAGAAGAAGTACAGTTTATTATATATCCAATTCCCTTCCTTTTACAATAAAAAAAAGGGCTAGCAAAACATATTAACCAACAAATTTGGTTTTGTAACAGCCTTCTGTTAAGAGCAACTTCTTGTCATTTGTCATAGATACAATGTACCAGTATGCATGAATATGTACAATATACAATGTAATGAATATTGAAGAACTTTGACTTAGATCACAAATTCTTGACACAATCTTAATATTGTCATCAACCGAAGAAAGAGCTAGAGAAATACTAAACTCTGATATGCAAAACCCTTTAAGAGACATGAAGACTAGACTTGGGTTTAAAGAAATACAATCTATAAGAAACTTTTTCATAATTGTAACTTCATGTTTAATTAAATGTTTCATTGTTAAATACTTCAGCTGTACCTATCTATCTGAAGGAACAACCTTCACAACCTTCTGATTAGCAATGTCAAGAATGGCTATTTTCATTCCAAAAATACCACAGAGCATTTTTATTCTTAAACATGATGTGCTGCCCATGGAACAAAGGGGATATAAATTGAAAGTTTCATCACCTTCTGTGAAACTGTTACAAGTTTGGACAAAAGTTTGAATAGATGATCTTTGAAGGTGGAGGTTTGCACGGTGGTACTGATGATGTGGATGAGGTTTACGGTTCACCATGTGATGAGTCCTGAAAAGGACTGTTAACCCATTCGTGACAGGAATTATTTAAAACCTAATTTGATCAGCTTTTATTCTTCAAATTGGCAACACCAACATTTTTATTTTATGGCTACATTTTTCTTATAAAACGTCATGTATCTGAAATGAATATAAATTGACAAAAATTATGATGAAAAGTCAAAAAGTTGCCAATTTGCAGGGGAAAACGGTAATTTTAAACTTTCTATCACATTGCCAATTTAAGGATTTTAATGCTTCTTTTCCTTTAAAAAATTTTCAGCATCAAACAACGAATATTGATGCAACCAAAATGGGCACAGTTTGTGTAGAATTTTTTGCTCTTTCTGCTTATGTATTTGGTATGATTTTTAGGGCTTTGCATCAAAAGATATTAGGCCAAACCACATAATGTGGACCTATGTCACGAATGGGTTAAGATAGAGAGAGTAGAGAAAGTTAGGGGAGGAGAAATGGAGAGATGAGATAGAGAGTAAGATAGAGAGTAAGAGAGAGAGTAAGAGAGAGAGTAAGATAGAGAGTAAGATAGAGAGTAAGAGAGAGAGTAAGAGAGAGAGTAAGAGAGAGAGTAAGATAGAGAGTAAGATAGAGAGTAAGATAGAGAGTAAGAGAGAGAGTAAGAGAGAGAGTAAGATAGAGAGTAAGATAGAGAGTAAGAGAGAGAGTAAGAGAGAGAGTAAGAGAGAGAGTAAGATAGAGAGTAAGAGAGAGAGTAAGAGAGAGAGTAAGAGAGAGAGTAAGATAGAGAGTAAGATAGAGAGTAAGATAGAGAGTAAGATAGAGAGTAAGATAGAGTAAGAGAGAGAGTA